>NDXB01021666.1:108923-139321 GCA_002631895.1 Agapornis roseicollis | reverse complement strand
AGCAGCTATTTTTTTTTTTTTTTTTCACCAAGCAGGAATTTGGCTTAAAACTGATGAATAGATTTAATTTTAAAAAACAGCTCTAAAAACGTTATTTCTCTAATGATTATATTAAGATTTTGATGCTGAATGGAGATTTTGTTCAAAAATCTCCCTGAAATTCAAAGATAAATTTTAAAAGTGCATTGCTTAACTCTCCATATTAAAATGGAACCTACTTCAGGTTAAGGGGCTATACTGGATGAAAATTAATTTTATAAAAGAGAGGAACTAGTTTTCTGACAATTTAGGCCTCTAAGCTGAATCTCTTTAGGGTCAGATGGGCCCAAATTCTTTATCAGGAAATCTGTGGAAACTTCTAGCTGGAAGCATGGATGTGCTTGTCTCTGTTTGTATGTTTGTGTAGCAGGAGAGTTAGACAGTCCCTGCCAGGAGTAGCCTACAATTGTCCTGGCTTAGCCATACAGTAAAACCAGAAACACATTATATAGTTACACAGATAGAGTTACACAGGTAGCAATAGATGCAGATACGGATAGAAGTTGTTTGAAGGCTGTATCCTTGATGCATTATCTTTACCTTCAGGGCATGAAATTAAGTGGCGGATATGTACTGAAACAGCTGTGGGGTTTACATGATAAACATTTATTTCAGACATAGGCACAGTTCTGAAAGTTGTGAGCATCACAAAGGAAAAGTGGACTAAGGAGGAGGTGGTCCTGGAAGAGCTGCAGATATTCAAGGTAAGTATTAACAGCTGCAACATCAATTAAATAATATTCAGGGGACTTAAAGGCCCAAACTGGCTTTGTCCATCTGATTGGTTGTTTACTGGAACTAGTTCAAGTTTCCAGAGGGATGCTATGTAAATTTTTAAATGCCTTAGTATTCTTAGGATAAGTCAATTGAAAAAAGTCCAAAACCAAACAGACCGTGATGTTTCAAGCTCATAGACAGTCTCATTTATCCTGCCTTTTCTAGTTGGAAATCTTATTATGAGCCCCAATTTTTTTATTAGCTGTATTTTAATTTTAATGCCAATTTTTCTATTGTCTCAGCTTTGGGACTGTTGTAAAATTATAATTGGTTTAAAACAAACAAACAAAATTCCACAGATGCAGAGAGATTCTTTATGATAACAGTTTTAAGGGTTGAAAACATAAAGAAATAAAGCAAAGTTAGTTTTGATTATTGGTAAAGGCTGACTCAGTGGTTTTAACTGTTTTGATTTGGTTATTCTGGCCGAGTGAAAAAGACAAAAAGTAACTGGAGCCCTGCTAACACCAATGACTTCTTCATAAATAGAGTTTGTAAAAAGCTGAACTTCCTTTCTGTTCCACAGGCACAATTTCTGATTAACCTCATTGCTGGTGAGGGAGCTGATGTAGACATACCATACCATTGCAATAGGAAAATGGAGACTTGTGTCTTCCCCACCAATTTTCTTTTCGATTTATTAGGTTCTTCTTTGTTCTTTGCATTCTCACTTTGCTTTATTCTTATACTGTATAGTTCTTCCCCAGTTTTTCATCAAAATTTACCTACATTCCTGGCATTCTGATTACTTTTTCACACATCCTCTCTTCTATGTGCCATATGAGTTAATAGCCAGAAGCCAGAATTTTTTGTCCCCAGTAAATAAATGAATTTGGGACTTAGAGTGTGTTCTCCAAGTGTAAGGAAAAGATCTTAAATCTTAAATAATGTATTTCTCCATATGCCTTTTGATATGTCATGTGTGTGATGAAACTTTGATTTAAAGGCTTCTTCCCACTGTCTTTGACATCAACTATAGATATCACTCAGAAAATACCAAGATTATTCAGTAGCTTGCCAAGTAATCGGTAGTTTCAGTATGTGCACCAAATTGCTGCATTCTTTAAGCATTACATCAAGAGCAAATATACTGTATCATATTTAAAATGAAAAAAAGTTAATTTTTTTCTGCTCAGCAGACATTCCTTTGCATTCTTATTGGTAACATCCATAACTGCTACCTCTATGGTTTCAAATCCAGGAGATTGAAGGGGGTGAAGGGCTGAAAAACATCCCTTACTTCCTCAGACTGTATTAGCATTAAACAATAGGCTTAGATTAATCATCTTCTATTAGGCGATAGATAATCCCCTGAGCTTTGTCCTGTTCTTACATCACTCACTGGCAAAAATTTCTCTGTCTCTCACATCCTGATGCAGGGGATCTGCCTATGTATCCCTTAAGTGTCATCTAAGCCTTTCAAATAGTCCTTAATAAGATCTTAAATTGATATGAAGGCTCATTCTTAGTCCCCAGGATGGGGTAGATAGCAGACTCTGGGAATTGAAGCCAGTTGCTTCATAAGTAGCAGGAAAAATTTACGGAACCTATTTTTGAAAGCATGAATTTAGTGATTTTCTGGGTTTTTTTTTTAAACCAAGCAAGTGAATCTGTAATTCTGATTTTTGTATGTTAAATTCTGCTCTCTTATTCACTAAGAACAGAGAATGTGTGAACTAATGCGCCTCCTTTATTCATTTTTCAGCACCCTTCGTTTATCTCAACCATGGAGATCTCTCAGAAGCAGGTAATCACAGAGATTGTTTAGTTACTGCAGGATATATGGTACACTGAACACTCAGCTTGTTGTTTTCAGGTGACATCCGCTACTTACTGGCCAGACTTTCCATGGATGGCTCTTAAAATGTATCTGGAAAGAAGGAGAGATATTTGAATTTGTTTGCCTGCCTAATTCACATTCACTTACAAACAGTAATTTGTTTACCCAAGCTGGTAATTATTCATGCATATACATCTTTAGTCATATGGTAGTGGGATTTGTGAGTGAAATCAAGGCACATTAATTTTCTGGGCACTAGAAATACATGTCTCTTTACAATCCAATAATAAATTATTATTACTATTCTTCTTGTTATTTTTATTAGTAGCCAAGAGAGATCAGGGCCTCATTGTGCTAAAAGTTGTGTGCACACACAGTGAAACTCAGTTCCCCCTCCTCTAAAATTGCAGTCTAAATCTGGGTGGTCCAATCCTGGCAGCAGACGAGCCAGTCCCCGTTGGGAATCTCCCTATGGGAAACAGTTTTATGGCATCCAGGAGCTCTATGATGGCTACGTGCATGTTTGGGAGACAGTGTGACACCACAGCCATCCCTCCCTGCCCTGCAGAAGTGGCCGGAGCAGCTCTGGCACAACACGACTCCCTCACACGGGAGGAGGTATTTTGCCATTCAGGCACGCGCAGCACAGCTGGGTCCCATCTCCCCTGAAAGAAGGTGGCAGGCCAGCTGGAAGTATTGCATGAGCCAGCTCCAGCTCAACAGCAAGCACTTGGACCACCCTTGTCTCAATAGGCAATCTACTCACACACTGGGGAGAGAGGGAGGTAATATTATCCTCACCCTACCTAAGGATAAGAAGCAGAATATGAAGTTTTATCCAGACAAGGTCATCCTTAGTTCCCAGATTCCTCATGTAATGGCTATCCAGCTCCTGTTTTTTAAATGTGTTATTGAACCATTCTTTCCATGGTTTGGTTTCTGGTTTTTTATTACAGCACAATTCCAAAGGTGTAAGGGTGTTGAGTGTCAGCATCTTTCCAGTACTGCAGTCTTCTTTACCCTCTGCCATATTGTCAGGGATGGGTGGGAACTGACCAGTTCACACTGAGCCCCGAGAAACATTTTATGGTAAAGGAGGAATTCTCCCTTGTTTTGTAAAATGTGGGACAAGGTTGAAAGTCTGTAAGCATGGCACTGAAGAAGGGAACTTTTTAAACAGGCTGCTTGGAGAATACTCCTAATTCATTTGCTTTGCCTGATTTGCAGCAACAATTGTACATTGGTTCCAGGGATGGATTGGTTCAGCTCTCACTGCACAGATGTCACACGTATGGGAAGGCTTGTGCAGACTGCTGCCTTGCCAGAGACCCATACTGTGCCTGGGATGGAAACTCATGTTCCAGATATGCCCCCACTTCCAAAAGGTAAGAAAAAAAAATAAATAAATACAGCATGCTGTAAAAGATCATGCTGCTTGCAAGAATTTTAGAGGCTCCTAATCAGAATGTGTTACTTTTACTTAGCATGTCATTTCCCTTAAAATTTGATCATACTCTGGCCATGTTACACACTTCTGCTCAAGGAAATGTGAAGACAGCATAGTTTTTTTCCAAGTCTGTATTACAGTGACTTGGCTATGGCAGCTTTAAGATAAATCCATCGCTTTCCTTTTTTATGCTGAATGCTGTAAGCCATGAGATCCTTAGATGGACGTCCAGGTTGTGTCTAACACTGCCCAAGATGCAAGAGCCTCTCTTAAGCTTCTGACTTTTGCACAGGGCACCACCATAGTTATGAAGTGGAGTTTAATGTAGTATCCCAGAGTGGACAACAATGAAATATATCTAATTCCCTGATCTAAACAAACAGTTGTATTTGTGCTGTAGCCATGAGGGGGAGACAGAGATTAAGTACTGTGATTTGACCACATCAGGAGTAGTTTTGCCACAGTGAAAGAAGTTTCCCCTGAACTTTCTGTATCCACCAGCTAGGACAGCAGCATGAATCTGAATGGAGAGAGAGTATGCTGCAGGCTTTAGCAGTGCAGTACCCAAGCTGCTGCATGTGTCTCTTGTTGATTTGGGGCTGATTTAGCTGGAGCTTTGAGCTCTCATTGAGCTGGGTGCTTCTGAGCCTCTCCATTACTCTTTGGACGAAGCCTTCCTGACAGCAGTTCTTGCAGGGAGGTTGCTGTCTGAGCTCAGGCTCTGGAATGATACTTTCTGCCTTAAGGGCTGCAGGGCTGGGACCAGAGCAATTAGACAAACCACTGAAGTTAATGACTCATAGGTCATCCTGTCATGGTGTCAAGGAACTTTATGTGTTTTCCCTCAAAGCCAAAGCAAACTAAATTCAGAGAAGCATAAATGAAAGGAGAAAAGCAAGTGTTCAGGCTCACTGCAAAGTTAGTGACACATGAGGCTTGCTGAAGCCTGAGGTGGGCTGGGACATGGAGATTGATGGTCCATGGATTTTAACATATGTACAGTTAGGTGGGAAGGCCAAAAGTCTGTGGCTCAAAAATAAAGGATGGGTGACTGGCCTTGGGAATCCTCCAGTGAATCAGTTATGTGAATGCTTTTCTTCTGTGTAGCAGCCTGCGCTTCCAGCATGTCTACAGCTTTCACTCGAGGGGACAGCTCATCCTTGGGAACCTGCTGCCCTGCTGAGACATTGCTCTGCACATAGGATGTCCCAATCCTGTTACCTTCAGTGTGACTCTAAGGGAGGAACCGGTCTTCAATCCTTCTACTAAAAAATTAGAATACAAACTTGGGTTTGTAGCTCTTGAGAGATAAAGGCAAGATAAGTGTAATCATCCAGAGGAAGAGTTTGTTGTTTGTTTTTTTTAATACTCTTATTCTGAAATTACACTAAATCACAGTAAGTTTAAGTAACACACTCAGAGATAAGAAGGCAAGTTAGTTGTAGAAAGGAGAAGACCATCTCAGACCATTCTCAAATATTTTTTCTGTCCATAAAGATTAAAGATAATCAGATTTGCCAATTGTTAGTTACAGAATGAAAACCTAAGCTTTCTCTCTTCATTTTAATGATTGCTTTACTAGTCTGTACTACCCTGGGTGGATCCTGAGCTCAGTTTTGAATATTGCCTGTTGAACCTCAGATCTTTTTCATGACCTACATCATTACAGATAATTTTAGGTATTCAGTGTGAGGTGTCCCTGTTGGAACCTGATGATCTTAAAGTGCTTTCTAACCCTAACTATTCCATGATTCTGTGATTTCCAAGACAGTCCACCCCACCAGGAGATGCATGCCCCATGCTCTTAAAGCAGGTTTAGGTGATTTTTCTGTCACTATAGTGCACACTTTTTATTCTAGGCAGACTTTTTTCTCTTGCTTTTTCTCTTTCCCCTCCTAGTGGTTTTCCCAAATCACAAGCCCTTCTCTTGATGTCAATTGTACAAATCTCTCTAGGCCACATGCTGCTTTGAGGGTGAGGCTGGTTTTAGTTAAGGCTGTAATTGTCAGCAGTAGGGTGGGAGCCATGCAAGTCCACATCTGCTGCACTCTGTATTTTGTTGTTGAATTCCAGCAATTATGCCTGAAGTGTTACAAGTTTGCATGTTCTTCCCATAGGCGAGCCAGAAGACAAGACGTCAAATATGGAGACCCTGTTACACAGTGCTGGGATGTCGAAGACAGTGAGTACTTTGCACCTTTCTTGCTTTTTGTTGCTTTGACAACAAAGTTTGCTGTGAGGGTCTCTGCATGTCTGTGAAAACTTGCCGTGCTTGACAGAATAACACCATTAAAGCAGTTATCTTTCCCACACTTCACATACAATACCCCTTCAGCAGTTAAATTTGCAGAGCTGGGATGATAAGGGTCAGCCAATGTGGGATGGCACCTTCTCATTCCTTATGGGAGACCCTCCACAGCACTCACCCAAGGGGAGGGAAATATGCCCTGAAGCAAAAATATCACATACATCCCTACAAGTAGCTAATGGGATGTGTGTGATGTTTCATCCAGAAACTGGGGAGATAATCCCACAAGGATGCCCCTAAGGGTGAATGGGGAACACGCTGTCTTCTCCTCTCCCACCACATACACTTGACATGAGTCCCAAGGCCAGACTGCAGCTTGCCAAACCAGCCCCTTCACCCTCCCTGCAGCTACTTAAATGCTCCTGTTATTAACAAGAGCCTACCTCCCAGTTCCCTGTCGGCTTCCCCCTCCTTTTCCCACACCCTCTTTTCAGATGCCAAAGGATCTGGCTTGCTCCTTTGGCAACTGCAGCACTTCTCTTACAGCAAGCACTGTCAGTATGAAATCCTGCGGTTACGTGGCAATCTCTGCGGTAGCGTAAAATAAATGAAAAGCATTCAAAACCAAGCTTGGGTTTGTCTGGGGCTCTTCTAGCTGCTTATTAAAGAGAACAACCCAGTCAAAACAGTATTGATTGTATTGCTGTGCCAAACATTTGATTCGGGACAAGCCACTGCTTCCCATTGATCTCTGGTTATTTTTGTGCTGCTGTGGTGCTGGGTGCCTGCTACAGATCTCGGCATGAGTCAGTGCCAGAATTTCCTTGCTTTCTGCTTAGCATGGTTCTCCAAACAGTGGTATCTGAGACTGTGCAAAGCTCAAGGTTATAGAAACCCTAGCAGAAAGGCTGACAATGTCACATTTTCTTGGAAGGATAAAGAGATATTGGAAGAGGTGGCTTTACTAAACAAATGCAAAATGACAACACAGAAATTGGTATTATTCCTTTGCCCTGATTTAGTGCCACCAACAGGAATTCTATCCAGCTCAGGATCACTCCTGTGTGCCATAAAACTGTGAAGCTGACCTGTGCCACTTCAGGCTCTGGGCTTATTTATGCCATTTACGATAATTAATAACATTATGGCCCCAAAACCTATTTAAATTCAGTGCTCCACTGTGTGAGATTCCGTCCCAGAGACTTCATTGGCTGCATGAAGTTGTTAGGCTGTACTGAAATCTCAGTGGCACAGTGAAATAGAAGAAGAGTATTTGATGCGGAGAGCTTGAATTTCTGTAGATCTCATATAGGTACTTATATAGAAAAAGCTATCCAAAATTGTATTCATTTTGTTGTTGAGCTAACTTTTGATTTCGGAGATGCCACTGCTTTCACCTTCCTTTCTCTTATTGGCAGGGTATAAGAAACAGCTTTAGTCTGATGGTAAGACTGATAAGACACAGATAAGACAGACTGGAAAAGGAAATGGAGATGCAGAGATTAGAAATTATTTGCTTAGGTTTGCAGAAGGCCAAGAATTGAGCCCAGATCTGTTCATGGCTCCTTCAGTGTTTGGTCTGAAACATACTACAGAGCATTTCAAATTATACAGAAGGAAGGTAAACTTGAGTTTACGTTAGCTCTGTAACTCCTTTAAAGTGTTTGGGATGAACAAACCAGACCGTACAATCTGCGTTTAGCAGCTTTAGCTCAGATTTAATAGTTGTGTTTCTTAAGGGAAATACACAGGTCAGATTTTAAGTTCCTCAAAGGTGAAAGCCTCAACTTTTAAACAGAGCAAGCTCATGATACAGATTTTATTGACCTCCTTAAAAACCAGTTGCACTAAAGGAAGGTTAGCAACCGCCTCTAAATCCTTCATAGTTATAGTTTAAGTTAAAAGTTAAGTTTCCTTTTGCTTTTTTTATAATTCAGTCATTCTTATAGCATCTGTTCTGAATCAGGCTATTTTCCCATTGCTTTAAAAAACAGGTCAGGGTTAATCTTCTGTACCATGTTTGCTTTCCAGGCATTAGTCATGAAACTGCTGATGAAAAGGTGATTTTTGGCATTGAATTTAATTCAACTTTTCTGGAATGTATTCCTAAGTCTCAGCAAGCCTCTATTAGGTGGTATATTCAGCGCTCTGGAGAAGAACATCGAGAAGAGGTAAGTTATAGTTATCAAGGCAAGTTTCCTCTATAGAGAATTCAGCTGAGCATTGAAAGGCAGGAGTTACTGGGATTAGTCAATAATTTACTTTTCCTTGCTTCACCTTAGGCATCACATAGCATTCTGGTATCACCATTTGGGGCATGTAGTGGGGAAGAGAGAAGCCATTTGCACTGTGTCATAAGCAGATTTAGATATTTATTTTGACTTACATGCTCATTCTATTGAAAATAAACAAGAAAGAAGGAAAGAAAAGAAGTTAGTCTTTAATTAGTGGTAAAAAATGCATGTAATGAAAAAGAAAAATCCCTTTTGTCCTGTAATTAACACTAACACAACTATTTCTGTAGGTAAATGTATATTCAAAGCCCTTTGTTTTAATAAAATTTCTGCTCCATTTAGTGTCTGATTGCATTCCCTTATCATGTTAAGCAGCGTAGTTAAGAACTGCATGTATTGCTTGCTGCTTCTTTTCACCTCTCCCCAGAGGAGGAATGCTCTGTGCAGAAAAAGACTATTTGCCTTTTTATCTTGTTGGTGGATTCTGAGAATTATCTTCAATGGCACTCTGAGCTGATGCAGACCTGTCAGGTTTAAGACTTTCACCTTGCATCTGGAGTAGAAAGCGGTGAAACATGTGATGGCACTTAATTCCTGCAGGAGCCAGGTTTGGAGTCCTCACTGATGGAGAAGCCCTGGAGAAGCCTCCAGGTCTCTACATACCCCCTGCAAAAGTTCTTCCTGGCTCCCCTCTGAGCTAGTGACGGGCCCTCTGATTTGCCCAAAAGGTCAACATGCTGGGACTGATATGGACTGGGTTTGAGTGACTTTCAAACCTCAGGAGTTTTCATAGCCTTTTTCTTACATGAGTAATTTTGTGTCTGAGGCCAAGTCCTGCTGTGATGGCAGCCAGGGCAACAGGAAAGGGGGAGGGAAAACTTGCACTTTTAAATGAGCTGGTCCCAGGTGTTAGATACACTTTCTTGTTGAATGTTCATCTGAGATAAACATTAGTTTAAAAGACAGGAACTATCAAACACCCAACCGGTCTTCTACTCTCAATGATAATTCATTCTACGAGACCTTCTGAATGCAGAAAATGTACTCTCTAAAGGCTGAGGAGATGAAGGCCAGGTCAGGTGCCCATCAGGGTATCGCTTTTGGATGAGATGTAACTCATGGCAGAAGTCCCAAAGTTACAACTCCAGTCACGTTTTGGCACAGAAAGCCAGAGTAGGTAGATACAAGGTGCTTCTGATTTTCCACCAGATAAGACAAAAAAATCCCACAAAGCTGTTCATTGACGATGACACTGTGGTACTTTTAATTTACTCCCCTTCTCTTTGGATTGTCAAAGATTCTTTCCCCTGCTGAGAATAAAAAAAAATCATTAATTTATAGATACAGTGCTTCCCGCAACATGCAGTAAGCACCAAAAGAGAGAGATTATTGGTTTGAAATACCTCCTTTAACTTCCATTACAGTCCATACTTGGGAAAAAGAAAAGAGATGTTCTGATCAGCTAGCCAGGCACACTCACAGCTGCACATAGTTGAAGTGAAAACCCAGTTAGAAGTGTATCTGCCTTTAAAGACCTGTGGGCATTCATTGTTTGTGCTTTAATTGATTTACCTTTAACTGTCCTGGGCAGAAGACTGTGCTCTACTTCCCTAAGGCAGCATTTTGCAAATGCACTTAACATATTTGATCAGGGAAAGCACTTGCTTAATTCTAACCATGTGTTTAAGACTCATTTTTAAGTAAATTTAAGCAGATAGTTAACAGCATTTTTTGATTTTATTTTGGTTTGGTTTTTTGTTTTTTTTTTTTCTGGGGGGAGGGTGTTCTTTTTTCTTTTTTCTGAACAGGAAGTTAAGTTTTGAGGAGACTCAAAATCATTGTTTAAAACGATGTATAGGAACTAAGGCATGTGCTTGAGCTTCTCATAAAGAGCTACAAACTGCATAGAGCAGCCATTTCCCTTCTGATTTGACAGCCTGTTTTGAAAGGCTGCTTTTGAATTTTATCTCTGTCAGTTTAGGGGGAAAACAGTTTATTTTCTAATAAATCACAGGTTCAGACAGGCCTCCGAAGGTCAGGAAGCCAGGCTCAAGCTATCTTTCTTATTTGATTGTAGAACAAACTGCAGGCCATACCAACTTGTGAACAAAGTTAGGGCAGGCGAACCTGTATGGCATAGCCTAAGTTAAGTCTGTATTAAATTTTCCCATGCTTTTCCAAAATCTTCACTCTGGCAGTGACCTGGCCCCTGCTACTTATTCTGGGCCAGATGATAGCATGGTGATGTCCAGTACTGCAGGGCTGCCCAATGCACCAAGTATGTGCACATAGAGAGTAAGGGAATGCGTACATCTGTGGGATGGCATTTGAAGCTCCAGCAAGCATGCAGCATACATCTTTGCACATTAGCAGGCTTCCACAGCAATGTTTACTGGGCTTGCTCTGTGTAAACAGTCTGACATCTGTTTGTATGAGAAAAGTAAAGCTTTGCTAAAAGGCTAGATTAACCTTTGAGGCAAATTTAGAAGAAAATTAGAAGGCAAAATCTGCTGACAGATTTTCTACATTATGAATGCTAACAGTAGGCAAATAGCTTTTTACCACATATTGTCCCTAAAGCCATAGCAGTGTTTCTGTGATCTAGCTTTGATAAAGTAGAAGTTGGAGCACATGTTCTGCAACTCCTTGGGGTGGTTTTGTTAGTTTATTTTTATATATTTTTTTGCAGTCTTTGAAGATAACAGCCTATATAAATGCATATGCACACACTGATGATTATAGGATCAGATCACTTAAAGGCAGTGTATAGCTATCAGTTTTGTTTATTCCTGCCAAAAAATTCCTACAGTAACTGAATTTCTAGTATTTTGACCCCGAGAACTTGAAGTCCTTCTTAGCAAACTCAGCTTGTGCATCTTGAATCAACATAGTGAGAGTTAGCAATTTTAGAAGGAGGAAAACAAAAAAGAAGCTTTTTTGGTTTGATTATTTTTATTTTTTTTTTTTTTAATGATAAAGATACTAGTTTAAAAGTGTCACATTTTAAATGCATATGCCTAAAGTTAGATTCCTAATTTCATATATGGCTGCCTAAATAAATGACTGGGTCTGTAGAGATCTGGAGCAATCATTCTTCATATTACATAGAATAAGGGTATTTGCAGGTTAAAATGTCAATCCCTTGTTAATTTGGGGATCCAGAAATTGAGGTTTTTCAGGTTTTCTAATTTAACTTATCAGTGAAAATTAATCATCAGTATTAGAGCCTAATGGGAGGCCTTCCTAGAAAATTTAAAGATCAGCAGAGCGAATGACTTTCTTTTTAAAGTACTTCAGTTTGACAGAAATACCATATGTGACAGAAACAGTGTGGTTGTATTTAACATACAGCTCAATCTTTGCTCAGCCAATGCATTACCATTACTTTTCCCATTACAATTATATTTTCTGCTCTTTCTTTCCCTTCCTGAAGGAGGTTTCTCAAATAACACTGTACGTTATTTTAGTGCACGTCTTAGTAGTGTAACTTATTGTGATGACGATACCATGTTTTGCAAATGATTCCATGCACCTGGAACTTAGGTTACGGAGTTTTAGTTCCAGGGCTGGAACTGTAAAGTCTCAGCAGGTCTTTAAACCTGGCTTTACAACTAGATGGCTTTGCACCATCCCGGACATGCACCACAGATTTCTGAGGGAAGGAAAAGGGCAAAATCCAAACTAGATGGGAAGCATTTTGCCCAGTAGGATGTCCCTGACATTTCACCCATAGGGTCATGGTTCAGAACGTGACTTCCAGGCAAAGCAACCTGTGGGGAGGGACAGGATCTCCTGTGGTACAGAAGCTGTCACCAGGTCATTTTGCTGCCAGTGGGAGTACATTTCCCTGTAGTTTGGGGTTTTAAGGTCAGGAGTCAAATATTTAGGGCTTTTGTGTTTAGTGTTGCTCATGCAATTGATCACTTTTGTTCCTGTGCTTGCAGGGTTAGGCGCTGAGATGAGGGAGTGCATTACAGTGCCTGGAGTTCATAAAAAAAGTGGGATATCATCTGTTCATAATGTTAAACTACTGATGTTTTCTGAAGCTTAAAACAGATATTTATTTCTTAAAGAAATTCCACTGTGTTATACTATGTATATAATAGGTGTCAGGACTGCAAAAAGCAAATGTGTGGCTCCCAAAAAAGCCATTAATTTTGGTGCCCCATGGCTCTGAAAAGTATTAGCCCCGTCCTGCTTTAGGCTGTACTTTACCCCACATCTCCTGCAGCTCCAGGCCTGTCAAGCTGCCACCTCTCCTTGCAGGGATCGGAGCAAACCATATGGTCTGAAGTGACAGAATAGGTGCAGATCACTTTTAACTCTCTCCTTCCTGCTCTATTCATGCCTGGGGGTGAAAATAAGTCCACCAAAAGGCAGGAGGACATTCTTCTTTGATGGTTCTCACCATTTCCATATTCCCTCCCCACAGCCCTGAGATGGGTTTTTCTGATGGACCCATGAGAGCATCTGATGGTTTGGTAGGTGCAAGAGTTTGACCCACTCTTGGACAGAACACCTTACCTGGCAAAAGACCTAGGTACCCCATGGAAGCAAGAGATGCTTCCATTCCACATTTTAGCCAGACTGTGAAGACATATTTCAGTTTATCCAAGACATAAGCTTCCAGCTTTTTTTTGTGGCTGAAGATTTTTGTATCGTGATGGTAACTTTCCTTGTTACAAGCATCTGGTCAACAGGATCTTGTGAGTAAAGGTCAGAGATTCAATGCCAGTCCTGAAATCTGAGTTGGATGAGACCAAGGACTGAGTTTCCACTACCTTCAGTTAGGGGAATGTAGCATAGTGTTTAAATCCTTAGGTCAAGGAGAAAAGAGATTGAGCAGGAAAAATAAGAAAAGATTCATTCTGCAGCTCAGGGACTACTTACAGCTCTCATGCTTTCATTCTTCTATTTTATTATATTATTCTTTGGCTTTTTTTCCCCCTAATGCTTTGAGATTCTTAAGTAAGACTAATATTTTTGACAGTTATTCCTAGGGAAAAATAAAAGAAGCAACTCTGAATTTGGATATAGCTTATGATGTTTCTGCTTTTATTTGTATATACAGGGGAGGCATGAGTTTAAAATTTAGTCTCAGAATAAGAAGTTAACTTCATATTGAAAGTAATAGGAATCATGTATTTCCATAATGACATTGTACCAACAACATGTTCTTCATTTTTTCTGTGGTAAAAGAAGAAAAGAGAAATTAAGTCTACAGCTGTGTTGGTGTTAGATGATTGTTTTCGCACTATGAGAGAAACAAAATTGTACATAATAATAATGCAAAGAAAAAAAAAAACAACGCAGAGTGTTCTTTATTTGTAGTGAAATGATAAAGAAGAAAACAGTAGAAAAACAAAGACAAATGTGAATTCTCAGCAAGTGTTCCTCATTTTCCTTTCTCCCCCTCTCAGTTTGTTCAGGCATTGCAGCTAACCTATGATTAGTCTAGCTTTACCTCTTCACATTTTTTCACATGTTGATTAATGAGGGAAGGCAGGCTTTAAAGCCACTTTCTTCTCCCAGACAGGTGCAGTGTTTTAACTGTGAAAGAGTTGACATGTGAATTATTTGTAAAGAGGGAGCTATCTAAACACATCATTAGCAAAGGACAAAAGGCATTGACCTAACCTGGTGCCATAGCACTTTGAAATCCTTGGTTGTTTTCCAACTTACTGATTGTTTAAAGATTTGCCACCATTACTGGCAATGCCTATTTTTCCTCCGTTGTTAAATTCTGTTTGTGAAAATCAAGTGTTAGATTTGCATGGAGAGCTTTTCCCCTTATCAAATATTGTCAGTATCTATGGCATGTGCCATAATACAGGTAATGTAACTTTAGGCAAACTTATGAAGGATGGAAAGCACAATTTGGTGATAAAACACTGTAAAGAGTCTGTTCCCACTCCAGAAGGTTAATGGTAATCAATTGCTTAATTTTTGTGGTTTATAATTTGTTTTCTATTGAACAAAACTATGTCTCTCATGTTAAAGTTTTACTGTATGCCAAATTTTAGCACGTCAACAAGCTTTTTGAATTAAATTAATTAAAGCCTTTGTGCTTCTGAATTGTTAAATCATATTTACAAATATTTTAGGAGAGTTATTGATTATGTCGGGGGGATTGGTCACATGGACACAACAATGAATCCACAGTTGACCAAAGCAAAATGATGTCTTTTGTCTAGCTAAACTTCTCACTCTCCTCAAAATTTAATAAAATATGTTTTACATCTGTAGATCAGGAACCAAGGAGCACATCAACCATTCAAGTGAAAGGTTAAAGATCTACTACCAACTAATGAAATGCCAGGTGTTTATGAAACTCCAGAGCCCTGTGGGGGAAAAAAGTAGAGAGGAAATACAGGAAGAGTTCTGAACCTATGGGTAAAACAACATAAACAGGATACCAAAAAGAGAAGCAAGGGAGGGGAAACAGTTGCTCAATATGTGTGAAATCGGAGCCATAATTTCATCCTGCCAGAGGATAAGAAAGGAATGAACAATGAAGGCACAGTGAAGGAAGAGGTGACAGTCAGCGTAAATCAATATCCAAGGTTAAAACAGGACATTCTATAAGAATGCTGCTTCATTAAAAATAGGAGTCATGATGGACTGGGATTAAGGGACACAACCAATTTAGATTCTGTTAACTTTATCTGCAGTATCCCAAGGCAGATGGGGGGTGTCAGCTCCATCAGTTAACATGTTTACAACTAGAAAGTGATGGCTGCTACTCAAATGGTAAATAGTTATGAGTAGTGGGGTGCTGGACTTGAGGGTCCAGTGATCTTTTCAAGTCTAGATTTGCCATTATTCTGCCTTCTTTCCACCGAGAATAGGCAAAGCCCTGGTGAAGGCTCCTTGAACTGGCACTCAGCCAGCCAAAACAGCCAGCTGGAGATCTTCCAAGTGTAGGAGGTGCACAGCTGTCAAGATGCTCTAGACTACAATACTGGCAGAGCCACAGATAGGCAGATGCTACTGCAGCAATTGCATCAAGCCTTGAGCTCAAACAGACTCATCCTGTTTTCTTTCAGACAATATGGGAATTTGGTCTTTGCATAGTGCCTTATGAAACCCAAATGCCTGGAATTTAGCTGTTTCTTCCCATCCTTTTCCCTAAGTTTCTCAAATTTGAGTCTTCATGTTGCATGAAACTTGGGCAGAAGAGGGACTGCTTTGTCTTATTGCAGCAGCCAAGCCTCTTAGCCCTCTTACCTTCGCCCTGCTCTAGCTTCTCTCTGCAGAATCCAGCACTACAAGGAAAGACCTTCCCCATACATAGTTCTGCCTACAGCTACTTACTTGTGCATTCATTTATACATTTTATGCTCCTGCTTTTATTGTAAGCAAGGTACATTTACTTGGAATGAAGCGTCACTAGCTGATAAAATTGAGGATTACTGCCCTATGCTGCAGGTTCTGGTGGTAGAAAAGTGGTCTCTTCTAGTCTGTCCCTCTGCTATCTTTTGTGCATGCGTTTGTGGCTTGACCATGAATTCTCTAGTTTAAACTCAGTGTAGTAAATCAAAAGTAGCTTGTGCTCATGTAGCACCTGTTGTCGGGACAATCGATTTTCCAGGAATTTCCTGAAATTAGTATGATTTCACCCTGCTGGTGCCAAGTAGGCATGCTTATATACAGTTTACAAACAATGCAATTAAAACTCAGGGTTAAACCAACACTATCAGCTGGTGACAGGAACCAAAAAAATACTTGGCCACAGAATCAGGCAACCAGAGCCATGTTCTGACCAGGATATTGTAGCAGCTGGTTTCTTGTCTCTGTTGCAGTCAGATCGGTGATAGCACACAAGCCTATATCCAACCATCCACATATCTAACGCATGTATGTATGTATGTATCTGTCTATCTATCTATCTATCTATCTATCTATCTATCTATCTATCTATCTATCTCTCCTTACCTACCTAATTCATGTCACTGAAGACTGTTAAAGCTCATACAGTAACAAGTCAAAGTGTGCATGCATTATATATATATATATGTGTGTATTGCTTTTTAATGGTGGTCTCAAAATGGTCTCTCAGATTATTTAACCCTTCCAAAGTCATTATTAAAGAAACTTAGAAAAGGGTAAAGCTAAAAGCCCTGGAAGGTTATGTTATCTATCTCTTTGTTCCAAGAGACCTTATTGGGATAAAGTATTAGAAACATAACAGATGGAGTATCGTATGCATGTCTCCACTTTTTTCCCATGGAGTAGAAGAGTGAATGATGTACAGATTTTTTACATAAAGAAACAGTGTGTAGCTTACCCACTGTGAATAAATCTAATTTAGTCATCTTCATGCCTCCCTGATCTTCACCCTCTGAAGCTTGCTGGAGGGTCAGATGCACACTCTGGGAAATCTTCCAGATTCTGTGTTGGTTCTCTCTGCTCCCACTCCCCACTTACACCCGCTACTCAGCCTTATGCTGATGTTTTCCTGTGTTCTAACAATGGCACCAGCAGTGCTGAGGCTGGCTGTAAGGCCTTGGCTGTGCTTTGGGCTTCTGAAACAGCACTGGGGGCCCTCCAGTGCCTTTGTGTGCTGCAGCCTCTGTGCGGCCGCAGAACATAGCATGCCAGAGGTGACAGCTCCAGGCTAGACCAGGATCATTTTCAAAGGAAATTCTGCTGCTGAGCACTGGGAGTTTGGGGTCTTGTTTTCTGCTTCCATCTCTGCTACTAATCTTTATATGGTCTTTAGCGAATCACTTACCTGCTACATTTCCCAGCTGCAAAAATACTTGGGTGCCTCGTGCCCCATCCTGTTTTGTTCTGGTTTTGGTGGGGGGAAGGGGAGGTATGCTTTTTTTTGACATGTATTTTGGAAATGGTTTTGAGATCACCAGATATGCAACTTACCTCATGGTGTTAGTACTCAAAGGTGCACCTTATTCATAAACGAAATCACAGTTCCATGCTGACAGACTTCAGCTCATGCAATCTCATTCTTTTATTTGCTTTTATATTTCTTTTTTTTTCCTCTCTCTCTAAGTTCATTTTCATAGATGTTAATAAAAAAAGAATTGTACACAGTTGTAGTTGTCTATCCTCACTGGACTTTTTTAATCACATCTCAATGAGTCAAAACCAGGATCAACTTCTTTTTGAAAAACCCAGTCGACAAAGATCAGAATCACAGCAATCCACTTTAAAAATAAGTAGTGATATTTATTTTCAATGTAATAGGGGCTCATAACTCCTGAGATATACAAGCACAATGGTATATTGGGTGCATTACAGATACCTCAAGAAAAATAGTTAAAAAATTAATAGTATTTGTAGCACTAAATTTCTAACCTTCCTTGGAGAATGTAAACTTATTGCTTTGTAGTGTGGTGAGTGTTTCTGTCCTTTCAGCTGTACAGCATGTGTCATGCTCTGGTTTTGCTGATGAAACTCACCTATAGCATTTTTCTTTTGTCCAACCCCACAGCTGAAGGCTGATGAAAGGATCATCAAAACAGAGCATGGGTTGCTGATCCGCAGCTTGCAAAGAAGGGATGCCGGAGCCTATTTCTGCAAAGCCCAGGAGCACACCTTTGTCCATACCATTGTGAAGCTGAATCTAAACATCATTGAGAATGGGCAAATGGAAAGCACTCAGAAAACTGAAGATGAGGAGGGCCGGGTTAGGGATTTGCTGACAGAGTCCAGACTGAGGTACAAGGACTACATCCAGCTTGTCAGCAGCCCCAGCTTTAGCTTGGATGAATACTGTGAACAGATGTGGCACCGGGAGAAGCGGCGGCAGCGGAACAAAGGTGGTGCCAAGTGGAAGCATGTGCAGGAGATGAAAAAAAAGCGAAACCGAAGGCACCATGAGCCAGCCAGGCCACCATCTACATAGTTTGTAAATGCTATTTAAAGAAAGAACATTTTCCATAGGGAAAAACAAATACTGTGTTCTGGTTTTGTGCATCTTGCCTATGAATTAGTACTGCTTCTTATTGAAATCAGATAACTCACCATCACTATTAATCTATATGAGACTGTACAAGGGGATTCGATACCAAACGAGATGTTCCTTACTGGAGTACCGCACACCAGGCAATAATTTAAAATTCATTCATTAAAAAGAAAAGATGTACACTTTTAGGTAATTTTTGGGTAGCCTGAGGCTACGTGAGCTGTGTTGTGTACTTTCTGCATAATTTTCACATAGGATTTAGTGTCTGTGTTCCCATGTTGATATTTGCTGCCAGCATTCCACCCCAGAAGTGGCTACATTTCAGGAGAGTGCAGATGTATTTCTAGTTCTTTGGCATCTTTCTGAATAAGAAACATGGTAGATATGTGTGGCAGATCTGCAAAAATACCCTCTAATTTACCCATTGGGCTTGTATACAGGCACATGGGTGGGGTTTGCTACCACAGAGAGGCACAGCAAAAAATCAAATTAAATATTGGCTTAGCGACAGTATTCATTCTCCCCATAAAAAAAGAAAAAGCATAATTGTATTTTAAGAGAGGGGAATTATTGAACGTCACTCAGAGTTTGTGTAGCCTCCAGTTTGCAGTCCATCTGCTGAAATGAAATGTTGACTCTAATTGAAACTGCCACCAAGATGCTTTGGAGTAAATTTCCTAAGTGGTCTATTATAAAATAACAGGATTCCTGCCTGCACCTCTCCTGTATCTCCAAAGGTTTGACTCTGTCTGTTTCTCTGGCCCTTTGCTAGCTTTGTTTTATGCAGAGGAAAAGGAAAATAAAAGACGACAACAAAGCTAAAACAAAAGACGATGAGGGAAAATATTTAGTGGCTGAGACCAGTGCTCTTGACACAGAGCTGACATTCCTCAGATGTGTGTATTCTTTGGGATTTTCTCTCAAAGGTCATATGTATTTTTAAGTTGAAAATTTGCATTGTCGGGATTAATACTTTTATTATAATTAAATAAAAGAAAAGGTGTCCACGTGTAAATAAAACCTGTAAGTTAGAAATTTGCTATATACCACAATTTCATTTGTAAAGTGTTCCTTGTTCCTTGGTCCATATTTTAGTTTTAACAGTGTAAATTTTTCCATACAAACAAGCAACACTGGCCTCATTCTTATCTATTTTACATCAGTATGATTTCATTGATTTTATTCCTGATATGCAGCAGCAAACACAAGCTCAAAATCAGTCCTACTGTCTCTTCTCATGAGTCACAGCCCCCCTTTCCTCTCTTCCATCTAACCTCCCTCGTTTTGCCTTTCACGCCTTTTTGAGTGTGAAATGACAAATTAGCCATTTCCTCACATGGAAGAGAGCTTTAATGGATACCAAAACGACAGGCTTTACTTGTTTCTCATGCCTTCTACAGATCTTGAGAGCAAAGTCTGTGGGAAACCCGTGTAATTGGTGTGCACCTTATTAAGGAACCAAAAACATTGGCTCTGAAAGTTGTAGATTCGCCTGAACCCTTGCTAGTGTTTGTGTGTGCATTCAGTCCCTGGTCTATAATTGCGTAGGTCCAGTTTACATCGTTGTTCATTTCCTCTCTGTTGAAAGTCAAATATGGCAAAGTGTTTGTCAGATTCAGAAAGGAATCTTGGCTTACCCACATTTCTTGTAAAACCTGAAAGCTGAGTTTGCATGTGTTGTATAAAAGCCAGCCGTACCATATGTCATTAATTTTAGATGCTTTTTTTTTAATAGAAGATGTATGAGTTAATTAGGAGATATTAGATAGCATGCGTACAATGCTTTGATAGTGT
Source organism: Agapornis roseicollis (assembly GCA_002631895.1). Classification (NCBI taxonomy): domain Eukaryota; kingdom Metazoa; phylum Chordata; class Aves; order Psittaciformes; family Psittacidae; genus Agapornis; species Agapornis roseicollis. Next base: position 119,074 of record NDXB01021666.1, on the reverse strand, counting down.
AAAGCACTGAGTGCTAACTATTATAAAATAGGTCTGGGGGGGAGGGAATTTCTCAGCACAGGACCTTTAATCGGCAAAAGAGTGATACTGTAGACATTAACCAGTCATACAGTACTTCAAGAACATGCAGATGACTTTTTGGCATTTTTGCTGCAAAATAATGTGGGCCAGGCATTTCACAAGAGGCCCGTCATTTTGGGTACCTTGATTTTAAGGCCAATTAAGTCTACTTAAAGGAGGTATGGGGGGGAGTATTAAACTACTACATATAAAGCACCCTGTGACAGGGATACTCAATACTCTTGGCTGGAAGGTCATGCTGACACGATATGGAACCTACCTAATTACTCTTTATTAGATTTTTATCAGCCCACAGTGTCCCATTTTTCTGACCTGGACATTAAGTAAACGAGTGCACCACACTAAGGCTATGGGTAAAAGGTGGTCCTCACTTACATGGACTGGCAAAGAACCTCCCTTTCTCCCCAGTGTTAATACAGTACTGCAATTATTATATTTCACACAACTTTCGTCACCTTTGCCTATTTTGTAAAAAGCAAATCAATTTCTTCTGCCATATTCTATTCTCCTCCATGAAAACTAAATAATCTGACTTATGTTAAGATACGATTAGGGGTATGTATTCTACAAATGAACCCATCTGACTCACTTTAGTAGAAGTCTGGGATGACTAGGGGTCTCAGTCCTGAGAGCATCAGATTTAAGTGGTTGAATTAAAATATTATTACCCTTAAAACCGACTTTAATTTCAATTATTTCAAATGTTGTTGCAATAAGATTCTTCTTAAAGAAATGACCTCATCACTCTTGGGTACAGTGCTAGCATAAACCCCCAAGTGAGATATAAGGTCTCTTCCTTCATGGGAAATAAATTCAGTATCCCCCAAACCAGTGTGCTCTATTTGTTTCATGCCACTCCAGGGAGCATATTTAATAATATTGCATAGATAAAAGTCTGTGTTTTGATACACTGGGTAAGATGTATTCTGTAGCTGGCAGGGCTAGCACTACTCCTCATGCACAGAAGGTATACACATGCAAGGAGGCCAGAGGACCTTGAAGACAATGGAATGAGAACTACAGGTCAGAAATGACTACAAGAGCTAAGGCATGGTTTAGTTAGGCAGGACTCTGCAATGCAAACACAGGAGTAGGAGCAGGAGAAGCAGTGGGTCCTTCCACAACCTGCAGTCCCAGAAAGGCATTGGGAGGATGAGCTGGGCTAGAAAATAGAACAAGAGAGGATCCCCCTCTTTTCAAAGATTTCCATCTGTATAATTTAAAAGCTGAACTCTAAGACTGCTTAAATTTCAAATCAATGATTCAGGGTTCAACTGTGCTGCTGTGAGCTGTACTATGAGCCACAACAGGCCCATAGTTAAAGTGAAACCAAGCCTTACCTCCTTCAAGAGCACCATAAAAATGAAGTTAAAGTTTTGGTCCAGAGTGGAAAAAAGTTGCTTCCACCTTAATAACTGTAAGTTTTAAACAGATCCCGTAGTGCATATGATACAACATAGATATTTATTTACATATGCATTCAACCAGGAGTCCAATTATTAATGCATTATATTTTCCTTCAACAAAACCTTGCCATTGACCCTACACCATCAAAAGGTCAGTCCTGGACTGAAGTGCCTTCAGATTCTTAGAATAACCAGCACAATGCGAACTGTAGTTATAAAAATGCTGAAAACTGACATAAGCTTTAAAGCTCAACAGGGCCCTAAACTTTGTAACGTTCTTGCAGTCAGTTAAAATAAAACAGAAAATGGGATTAGCAGAAAAAGGAATAAAGTATTAACACATATTGTGATAAACTAGTTCCGTTACTGGAAACTTTTCCAACAACAGGTGTGAATGTGTGTTCATGCCATAAGCAAATACTTTTCTCTCCCAGCAGTTAAACTTACATTGCTTGAGGTATCTAAGAACCTGAATTCTTTCCAGTTCGTCAGTAGATTTTGGACTTGGCTCTTATGATTAGAAGACCCCAACAGTTCAAATGCCATGAACCCTTTAATCTAACAATGATGGGTATTGATCTGCATTTAACATTTTAGATAATGAATTGTTATTTTTGCTCATTATTCATGTCATGAGCCTGTGTCTCATACTAATGTCTCAATATTTCTAACGATTAATGAAAAATGAGTTTGTTAATGTTTTGTCATACGGCCATATGAGTATAGGAGTGCATATACAAATGTTTTATTTTCTGTTCATTTTGTAACAGAGGTTAACTTGCAAAAGGCAAATGTGATGTCAAAAGTCAAGGCTCAGCTCAGCTTCCACTGACAGCAGAGATTAAAATCCTTCTGGAAATGAATCATAGTCTAAATAGATTATAATCTATTTATAGTCTGGTAGTCAAACACCTAAAGCTATGTGTTGTGCCGTAGAGTATATTAGCCTGGTTCTTCTTGCACACAGTTGTAGATGAGATCTGGAAGTTTAAGGAATTACATCTGCATGAATGGAAAATTAAGCCCACATGCCTCTCTAATATATTCTGTTACATTTTATAAACTTTAAATGGTCTCTATTGTAATATTTTACCATAGTGTTGCTAATATTACCCTGAACAAGGTTTCTGTCATTAGCTGAAGTGTGACATCCTTTGCAGTTGTAATCCAGATTTCAAGGTTTGTAAAATAAGTTCATTATAGTAACAAAAAACAAAGGCATGGGAAAAGAGTTTAATCATAAATTCTACAAGGTAGATTTGTAAGATCTTATTTCTACATATCAAAGTAGTGGTTATCCTAAAATGTGTTGGAAACACCAGTATTTATTTTCCTTTTTTTGGTCAGGTAAGGGTACATAACAAATTGTAATCTTGATTTTATCACTTTTCAGTGTGTGGCTGAAACATCCGGCCTGACAGCTGTAGGAAGGCTGGGTTTTACTTGCCTGTTCTTTTCTTCCACTGGTTAAGCCCATTGTCTCCTGCCTCCAGACTTTCTGCTCTGTCAGGTAACCCCAGTTTTATATGGAAGAATACTTTGTGATTTGGTGTTTCCACAACATAAAAGCATCTTTATAAAGTGATAGTATCATGCCTTCAGATGATGACTTTCCTAAGCATTAGCTTTTGCACTCAGTTACAGATGCAAACCAAACACTGTGAGGTAAATAGAAGACCAGATGGAGTTTTCATTTACAAAGGAAATTTTGGGGACCGTAGTTTAGAGCTCTCTCTTTTTACTTACGCAGTTGCTGTGTATAATTCTCCAATTTAAAATCAAAGTCTTTTGTGCTTTAAAGCATAAGATTTTCCATGTGATGTAAAAAAAAAAAAAATACAGAAGAACATTTCCAGGTGATTTTTTTGATTGATATGGACTGCTGGTTAATAGTTTCAAACGGAGCGAGCCAAGGAAATAATTTGTCCAGCCATAGATGTATATTTGTANTGTGCTTTAAAGCATAAGATTTTCCATGTGATGTAAAAAAAAAAAAAAAAAATACAGAAGAACATTTCCAGGTGATTTTTTTGATTGATATGGACTGCTGGTTAATAGTTTCAAACGGAGCGAGCCAAGGAAATAATTTGTCCAGCCATAGATGGTTGTTATATTTGTAAGGAGCCCAGACACATTTCAGTTTTGGTGGTGTTTCATATTGTGTTCCCTTCCTCTTATGGTATAGAAGTGCTTGGCTGGGGGGTTTGGGACAGGGAGAATGGGTTTTTTTGGGAGGGAGGCTTGAGTAGTTTCTTTTGGAGGGGTTGTTTTGGTGTTTTGTTTTAGTTTAAGGGGTTTTGTTGGTTTTGTGTGTGTGTGTGGGTGGGTGTTTGGTTTGCTTTTTGTGTTCTACTCTTTTTCTTTTTTCATGTTATTTCTCCTACTAAGCGAAATTATGCCCAAAGCCAGATGTTTTCTGCTGGTGCAACATATGACAAAGCAGTAAGAGTAGTAGAAGGCTTGGGCAGAAATGAACACAGTACATTTGCAAGAAGCAAAGTCATCACTTAAATGACTATGCTGAGATTATAAAGACCATTGCCCAATTTCTGTGGTCTAAAATGAGATTGAGGGAAGATTTAGAGAAGGTATATTTTTTAGTTTCTGAATTTTTTTCAATATACATATCCACAAAATCTAATCTGTTATTAGGTTTGTTATCTATAGTTGCCAGAAACATTGAAATAAAAACGCATTAAAAGAATTTCACAGAATATAAATTTATTTTCATATTCTGAAATTATTTATTTAAAAAATGCTGTCAATTTAATTTAAAATATTTTTCTTACAATGTTTTTCACTAAGAAAAGATTTTTTCTTAAAATACTTTTTAATATCTGCACTTTAATGTCTCTGCAAAAACATTGAAAAAATGGGAAAGTTGTAAATGGACTGCAAGATTTATGAGTAATACATCATATTTGACCGGTAAATGCTATATTTTTTCCTAATTCATCACTCTTTCAGAAGCTCAGCACAGGAATTGTATGCCATGTATACCTTCTTTTTTGATTTGTAAGGCATGAGTGGTATTTAGGTCAATGTGGTACTTAGGTTGACATGTTATTTAGGTTGACTTTTTGAGGGAGACTGATTTTCAGTCTGTAGAATAACTATATAGAGAGTAATAAGACTGAAGCATTTCAATAAGAGTATCTATTTGTAAATGGTGCAGCTCACTGAGTTGATATAATTGAAATATAGCTTAAGTAAGCTATGTGTTTGCTATGCCTGCTGTTTTATTAAATCTTCCAATCTTATATGCAAAGGTAACTGAAACAAATGTATATTTTGTGAGTACTACAATAAACTTCACATTCTGAGATTTTTCCTTTTTTTTAAATTCATGTCAAACTACAGAGTAAAATATGAGTTTTCAGAGAAACAAACCCTACAGCATGTCATGAATGTGGGAAAGATATTAATGCAGGTTTCAGTAATCTGAAGTGCCTTACTTCAGAAGTCTTATCTGAGTGAGAACTCTGAGATTCACCCCTGCACTGAGGACAAGTCTAAGGCCAAGAGAGTCAGTCTACAGAAACAACTCAGAGAAGCCATGGGCCTCACAGTGATTAATACACACAAACCAATACACAATAGGCAACTCTATGCTTATTAATTTAAATTCAGTAATGTTTTTTCAATGCATTCATTTCTAGATGATTAGAAACTACTACTGCCTTCAAAGGCTGCACTGACATTGTGTTTTACAGTTACCCTCAAGCCAAATTAATCACCTATCTATCTTGGACTGCCTGAGGAGCACCTTTGGCTCTAAGGGAGTGTGACTGCCTACCATCCCTCAGAGTGTTTTCAGAATGGGGATAATTGCACAGAAGGCAGGGTTGTTCATTTTTAAAATCCTGCCCCTGTTCACAGTTATGGAAAGAGGGAGATTTTAGAGAAAAAAAAAATAATAATAAATAAAAGTCTTTAGGCAGGAAAATAAATAGGCTGACTGGTCCACCCCCTCTTCCAGCCTTCAGCTCAGCACCCTCTGTTTCAGGTGATTTATTAAAGGTTAAGGAGGCTATTTTATTAACAGACAGTCAGCATGTTATTTCCAAGGACATCCACATTGGTGCACTCAAGGATGCCTGCTTCCCAGTCCCATGCTGTGTCCATTAAGCCATGATGCTTCTGACCCTTTGCTGGAAAAGGTCCCAGGGTACTGCTGGCCTGAAAGCTGATGCCAAATCCCAACTGCAGCAATAGCATTCTGCTCACCTAAATTCCACCTGCAGTTGCAATTGGATATGGTATTCTTCATTTCCGAGCCTGAACTCTGTTTCTATGTTACCATGCACTGCTAAACAGCTGCTGTATTCCCCCACTCCCTCCCCACAGGTGGCTGCATTTGATAATGTCTCATGTAGGATCAATCTTGGTCCCATTGAAGTAAGTGGGAATTCTGCCAGTGTGTCCCAGATCTGGTCCTGCATCCAGCTGGTAAAGCACTTTCAGCTCCTGCAGGAGAAGAGGTGCTTTGCACAGGCTGGCTGATTATCCAGGTTCGTTAGCAGAGGCAGGTGTCAGAGGGAAAGAAAAATAAACCCTTCGGCTTCTTTCTGCCACTGCTTGCTCAGTAAGAGCTTAAACACAGCACTGTTTTCTGTGCACTCAGAAAGACAAAAGCTAATTAAGCTGAAATCTGTCATTTTCTCTGTAAGGATTTAACAAGGTCAGACTTAGAGACAAGTAGTGATGAGTCTCAGGAAGAAGCACACAGGCTCTTCTGCAGTTGCTCAGAAATATTTCCAGAAGTGATTTGCTTCCTGAGCTCTCCCTGCTCTCCTCTTTTCAGGCCCTTAGAAACCAGAAGGGCTGTTAGCTGAGGAAGTCTGTACTTAAAGTAAGAGGTATGAGGTAAAATTCAGCCCTTCAGGATTTAAATGGCAGGAAGTGTTCTGGGATGTGTTCACATGCAGACTACATATGTACTGTGAAAACAAGCGACTGGGAGCTAACAGCCTGTTCATAATCATTTATATTTCTGTGAAGTAAAACATGGTGTGGAGGATGCTAAGGGGTTCATATAGTTTACACTACTGCATCCATGTAGTTACTGTGCAGAGTAACAACAATACTGGTGCACGATAACAGAGTCTGCTGTTTCTAAATACATTTCTACTGGAATGCTCATCAAATACTGGACAAAAAACATAGACCAGCTTACACAGGACAATTTATGAAATGCTAATCCATATTATCTCCCTCCTTGCTTAAAATTCCTTACAACAATTTGTAACTGAATATATAACAGAAAAAACTAGAAAGCATTTGTAAGAGTTGGTAGATGAAACTCTAAGTGTTGTTAAGACAGGAAATTACAAACTTTTACTATTTGGCAGAAGTTTGATTCTTTGCCTTGCAATAAAACTGTTTATGGCTATCATTTTTACGTCTTCCAGTGTCTCAATTACATTACATTACAATTACGTCTTCCACTGTTAGATGCATTTCCACATGCAGGAAAGAAAATCAGCAGCAAAAGAATAAGCTGCTCTTTTTCTACTTCTCTTACAGGTAGATGTGGCTCCTAACTCTCTCCCAGGAAAACTTGGCTGTTGTTGTTTCCATCATAAAGAAAACAACCATAATCACTCAGTGTTTGGACTGTGTCTGCTAACACATACTAGTCTTGCTTCTCTCCATGGTTGGGATTTTTCTCAGTGATTTCAAGTTAAGCACAGGTGTTGGCATGTGCAGTACTGAAGCTGTTGGTTTAGCTTTGGAAGTTGACAGCTTGGGCACATAGAAGGCCTTTTGAAAATGCTCACATAAGCATCATTCTCATTAAGGTTTATTATTTAAGGAAACACAGTACTTTGTTAAAGAATAAAAATAATACGGATACTGCATTACAGGGAAGACCAGTCATGATATAAAATCTTTGCTCCCCTTAAGGCAAAACCCTTAGATATCAGCAGCTAAAGTAAGCTTTGTTCCATTCACCAAAGTACAGAAGTATTTGAAGAGCAGGTTTTCAGATAAATAATAAGAAAGCTTCAGGAAACACTGATAATTCTCCTTTAATGGAGGAAAAACTAGAAATTCTCTGTCTCTTAATCTGATAAAAGTAAATGTTCAGAGTGTGTCTTAATTTGTGTCTTCCAACAAAAGGTAACAAACGTAAGGTATGCATGGTATACTGAGGGTACATCAAGGTATGCATAGGCTGTGCTGTGTGAGCTACTTTAGCTAATGCCAAAAAGGAAGATGTATCTATTTCTGTTATTGGTTATTATATGAGAAATGTGCCACTGCTCCCAGTCACATGAGAAAGAGTGATCTGGCCTTGACAGTATAAAGATGCAGGAGTTGGAAGTAGATGATCTTTAAGGTCCCTTCCAACCCTAACCATTCTATGAGTCTATGAAAATTGCGGATTTGGCGTCCACCCTTCTGGTGATTCTCTATTTATATAACTATAAAGCAGCAAATCTAATGTATTGGAGTTAAGACATGCTCAAAAGTTCTCCTGGGCCTGAAACAATTGAGTAAGTGACCAAAACAGGCTGTGCAACTGCAGCATAAACAAGGATTTGTGTATCTGCTTGAGTCACTGGGGCACTGGCAGTAACCCCAACATATCATGGTACAAGAAAATTTACCAGATACTTTTCTAGGCAACAAGCTGAACTGCCATTTGTTGTTGATCTAACCACCAACTGTATCTCCACACACACTTTTCCAACCCCCTTGCAGCTTTGTGTAGGCAGCCAGTCACACAATTCAGAGGAAACTTCATTTTGGAGACTAATCAGCTAAAGCTCAGCAGCTGTGCCACAGCATAGCAGCAAGTTTTATTAATATTCTAACCCTAAATCACAAATTCAACGTTTCTAATACAGAGAAATAAGTAAATGCTAAACCTTACAACACTGGCTAGCACCTGGCTACTGAATTAAAATTTTTATGTGTGCACCTGCCTTATATTGCAAAGACAAATTCTGAATGTTTGAGCTTCAGTTGAAGGTTGCATTGCTATCTGCAAGATGCCACTAGATAAAGAGGACTGCTTCAATTGATTGAAACCCAAGGTTTTAAACAGGGGAGAAGTTAGAGCATTTTTCAGTTTTCGGAATATTCAGGTTTTTCTGCCTGAATGAAAAAAGGACAAAGTCAAAACCTTGAAAATTTTACAGCATTAAGGCTGTTTTGGAAGGAGGAAGTCTAAGTCTGTGGTTATGTACCTCTTGTCCACGTAGAAGGCAATGGCAGTAGAGAATATGCTGCCAGGTCAGAAAATCATAACTGTAGCCTCATTTTGGATAGAATAAACTATGAGTAAAGTATGTTGCAGAAAACAGGTATTGCACCTTTCATTTCAAATTATTTTGTGAAAAGAAAATTGTAGGATATGAATAGGCAACAATCAACCCTTCTGAACCTGTGTACTGTTTCCTTTTTCTCTTTCTAGCTCATAAGTATTTTTTTGCCAGCTATATTTTTTTCTTTGTTATTCCTGAGAGGATGGCACATTCTCATGTGGAGCATGCTTCAAAGTGCATTCCTAACTGCACAATTTAAAACATGGTGAAGAGGGTAACAATGTTTTATTTCACTTAATGCAATCTAAACTCCATTTTGTACAGGTGCCTTTATCTCAGGAATCCACAATTCACTTGTTGCATACTTCATCTTCCCTCTTTGGTCGTTTTCAATGTCACTAAAGCAGCACATCAAAGTCCTCTATGATAAATGAACATGCTCTGGAATATAACTGGTAGGAAGCTCAGGCTATTTTAAGCACTGAGGCAGCTCCATTCTTTTCCTATTAAAAGAATTCTTTCATCATGAGTGCTGTTGTCTTTTTTCCTTTCACACACGACACTAAATCTCCTGGGATTTATTTTCCAGCTTTTGTTGTTTGTGTTGTATGTTCTGCTTTTGTTTAGACTGTAAGGAGACCTTTTTTATTCATAACAGAATGTAGGATTATGTTTATGCATGGAAGTTATTTGAAAGAGGAAAACACAACACTAAGAAACTGCCAAACTTCTAGACATAATATGGGTAGCTTGTTTTATGCAATGGGCAACCATTTGGCTAAATGAAATGACAGGAACTCAAAGACCTGGAAAGTACATGTAGAAGACTGCTGCATGTCTTATACTATGTTGCATTTTGTGTCAAAGATGAATCTTTTTTGTTTGCATAATGCAGACTTAGTTTTAATCATAAGTCTGAAATTTGTCTGAGGCATATATATATAAATGCTTACAATAACAGGAAATGTTGAAGAGACAGTAACAGCAATACACATGTTAAGAAAATTGAGATTTAAGGAAATCCTAGTCAAGAAGAAGTGACTAATATTTTAGTGACCATGCCACCTTCTTTTGCAGGGATTTGGTATGTGATACCCGTAGAGGAGAGAGAAATCCAAAATGTGGAATCTTAATCATAGCTTTTTGGGAACAATGATAGATGACAGATGTAAAACATTTTAAGACAAGGTAAATCCTGTTTTAGTTGAGGGACTAGGATTATGTTGCAGTGAGTGTCACAAACATAATTGTTTCAAAGGTGGCAGAACGAATAAAAAGTCTTATACTGAAATGATAACAACAGCATTTTTTCCTGACTCTTGATTAAGAACTAATGGAAATTATAATCTGTCTTCTGTTTAGGATTTTTTTTTTTTTTTTTTTTTGGGGG
>NDXB01021666.1:86873-100385 GCA_002631895.1 Agapornis roseicollis | reverse complement strand
TTTTTTTTTTTTTTTTTTTTTTTTTTTCAGAATCTAGATGTGATCAGCAATAGCAGAATCATTGTTAACAGAGTTTGTTTTACAGAGGTGACCTGAACTCTCCAGGGTTCAAGTTTGTCTGTGACTGCCTGTTTGGTTTTGATGAACTGATTTGTCTGCTTGTCATTCATCAGAGTTTCTGTGGGCAAATGGGGGAAAAAATAAAAAGCAAGAAGAAAATGCAGGTTTTTTTGTTTGTTTGGTTGGTTGGTTTTTTACATTGTGAGATAGCATTAGTTGAAATTGAGGCAACTTTTTCTATAATTATTAGAATATTAAATCTGTCTTTATAAATCTGAAGTACAGAAACATGCCAATAATATGTAAGAATGGCAGACAATAATGTGAAGGATCAGAAGCTTAAACAATTGCTCCCTGATGTCAAACTGAGAACTAGCAGAAATAATCACTTTGGCATCAGACAGGAAAAGTCAAAGGTCAGGATTTAATGCTGTCACAGAAGGATTCTTCAAATAAGACAAGCAGGTGCTTACTTAAGCATGATTAGTTGTTGTGCTTAGAGATTCAGAGCAAAGCATGATGTGGATGGGAATGCAAGGTTTCCATGGAAAAACTAGAGAACTATCTTATCTGGAAAATCTTTCCCACAGTAATTTTTTTAGTTGAACAAATCCATTGAAAGTGGGTGGGTATACTTCTCCTGTTTCTTACTTCTCTTCAGCTAATAAGATTTGTATTAAAGGGATATATCTTTTTTTATGCAATGAAGTAAAACACAGTGTCCCAGTTCACTGAAAACTTGATGCTCTGGTGAACAGCAAATGCAAAATTGCCAAGCACCAGCCTGTCAGAGCAGAAGCAATGCCTTAGTTATTGTTCCATCACAAAACAACAAAATGTGACTCTTGATGCCTCCTGTTGTTGATGATACTCAGCTGCAGAGCTGTAAGTCTGTTGTCTGGATGGCTATCCCTGGAACAAAAAGTATATATTTGTGCTGTTCTGATTCTTACCAGTGAGCACATTAGTGCCAAGTCAACCAGATGTTTGGATGAAGTTCCTGGATTTACAGATCTTTGCTTTAGGATGATAGTTCTTGCAGAACCTCACAATCTCAATTATCTACTGGATAATTTTATCAAAAAGCCACCTCTTGTAAGTCCTCTAGATATCCACCCTCCTTTGACAGCCACAAAACATGAGAGCTTGCAATAGCTACTTCATTTGAAAAACTGCTGTTACATGTACCTCAGCAGATCCTAATTTATTTGACTGTCAGGACCACTGGGAGAAATCAGACAGAAGGGAGGCAATGAACTCAGTTCACAGTATAATTAATTCCCCTGTATCTGATACCAGTCTTCATGTTCACTTTTCAATCGAAGAAAATAGTCAAAGAAATATGTCATTGTTTGAAGGTTAGGGGAGGTGAATCTAGATCAGGTTAAAACTGGTAAGAGAAATAAGCACCAAGTCTGATAAAAGTTTGATCACAGAATGATGAATTTTCACATATGACTTACGAAGTTATCCCTTATTCCACATGGTGGTGAGGGGAGAAGTGTGGGATTTAAGTAACCTCAGTCTGCTTGTACAGAATAGGATAAATTTTTGAGGCCAGAGTAACAAAGCTTTCCTCATGCTGTTGATTATATCTTCAGAGTTTCTCTTATTCCTTTCCCCAGCCTTACAACACAAATTAATGTGCATGTGTATGTGTATATGTAATAAGCTGGAGATTTCAGAAGTTGAACATTTTGTCAACTCTTGGAGAAAGTCAAGTTTATTGCTCCTCCAGACTCCAATCCTTTCAGTTGCAATATAATAAATCCCCTTTAAACATAATAAGAGCAAAATCCATGTTCTGGATAGCTCAATATCTACTGTGTTGACTGCCAGAAGATTAACGTGGGAGAAAATAAGAGTATAAAGACAGTAACTGGAAAGTTAAATTAAGACCAAGACTCATACAGGTAGCATTGGCTATACCATCAACCTCATCCTCATACTTTTAAACAGTTGTAATTTGCAGTCTAAATTTTTAGATCCTTGAGAAAATCTCCTTTCTGATTTCTTTGATGTCCATATGATGCCGATTTGGAGCTCATCTTTGAGTATTTGGAAATTTTATTTTTCTACTTTTTCTTTAACTTTTTCCTTATTTTGGTTTATCTTCCTCCCACCAGCCACCCCTCACAGCGTATTTAATGCAGGTTGAGGACAAATTTAATGTACTGCTAAGGGATGAATTTGCAGACGGTCTTGAACACCTGCTGCTTCTGTTGACACTAGCTTAGGGGGTTTAGGTGTTTTGCAAATAAAGTTCCTACTGGTTTACAAAATTATAAAGTAAAATAAGTGTCCTGTTTGCCATGAACTAAGTAAGGAAGTCTCCTGATTCCTTTTCAAGGCTTGCTGTGTTGTGTGTGGGACAGCCAAGTTGAAGCTGTTGGAATTCATAGCATGAAATGAGTCATCAGGTTAAGGGAAAGATATAATAGCAGAGGAACTGCTTTAGCAGGATAGGTCAGTAATCTGTTTTATCCAGCATCTTGTCTCAATTCTGGATACTTCAGAGGAAGGTGTTAAACCCACTTAGGGCATGTGATATTGTACCATTGGGGATATTTCTTCCTTGCCCCATCTGGTGATCAATTTATACCTTGAGGCTTAAGGATTGAATTCACATTGTAACCATTCAATACTTTCATTTCCAAGATTCAGAAAACATGTATTTCTGAATGATGCTACATCTGACTACCAGACACAGTAAGTCTGTAGTTTTAAGCAAACTTCTTATAATGTTTTGCTTAAAAAAAAAAGAAAATAATAATAATAAAAATAAACAAAATCAAAATGCAAGCAGGGAAACAATAAAAACAAAACAGACAATTAAAGAAAATACAACCAAAAGCGATAAATAAAAGTATAGAGGAAGAAAAATTGTAAGATGAATTTTTAGTTTTTTCACTTATATTTGAAAAGAAGATACAGCTATTCTAAAACGTTTTAATTTTTTTTTGTCTGAATATTAATGCCAGGATTAATTTCCAAGCACTTGAAACTGAAATTCCAAATAATGTTCTTTTAACTAACACTGTGATGCTATGAAGTTTACTTACGTATGTTTCCAATACTTAAGAGAAGAATAAAGGTTAAATGTCACTGAAGATGTTCAACTTATTGGGTGGAATCAGGACATAAAATGTTAATGTTTTCTTGTTATTCTAGCACCAAAAATTCATCAATCTGTTGTAATTTAGGATGCAACCTGTTCAAAGGTCTTACTTCCTTTGTTCTTGGGGGCTAAGATTCTCAAAGAAGTAGAAGAATATAGTGATCTAGCTCCGTTTAATCCCATTACTAAGTTGTTCCCATGCCCTAGCACAGCTTTTGAAAAGACTTCTCAGTAGTTTACGTAGAAGGGTGTCTTGCCAAGTTGCACATCAATTTTCATTGTCACAACTTACTTTAATACTTGTCCTAAGACTGGGCTTTAAACCAGCTTTCCAACCCATAGTAATTCTGACATTTTAACATTTGTTTTCCTTCTGAATTGTTACAAAATATCAAACACTTTAAAACTTTCTGTCAAACAAAGTATTCTGAAATATTTGTTTTGACCTTATTAAAGGTAGATTGTATTTTAAAGGTTACTTACCAAGATAAAACAAGCATTCTGTTTTATAAAAGAAAAAAAAATTGATAAAAATGTCATAATTCTCTGAAATTTTAAAGCCCATTTAGTCAATGTTTTTGCTGAAAACCTGCTACTTTGATGAAAAAATAATGCCTAGCTCTTCTATGACTGATCATTGAAGTCTTGGACTGTCAAACTATGGGGAGAAAGTATAAATCTAAGTCTGCTGTCATCATGGATGTTCTTATTAAAATACAGATCATTTGAAACTTGACTATTTAATCATAAATCTGAATAGTCACTTCCAGTAACACAAGCAGGACTTGGCTCTCCTTGGCTATTTCTTAAAGGGATAATGTTGCTTGTATTCAGTGTTTTTTGAAGCTAAAAGTATTCTGCAATATTATCTGTGTTGTTGAAATGATAGTTCAAATTCTATTGAAAAAAGAAGCTATGCCAAAACATAAAGCCTTTCAGATAATTGCAGAGGGTTTTTGTTTGTTTTTTTTTTTTTTCCCCAGGACTATTGTTCTTCAATTGGCACAAGAATATGTAGTCATTTTTAAGACTTCTATATTGTATAGTATAATCCATTTGCTTCATCCCAGTACAACCAACCATGACATCACTAGGAATGAGGAGAGTATGGAAAGATAAGAAATGTACCCTACAACTAGGTTTGAATCAACATATAAAAGGTACATGTGGTCTTACTGCAATGAAAAAGAATTGCAGAAATGGGACAAGTTTGCCCTTATAAAAAAAGTACCACAAAGGTGCATGTCAAAGGAGGCAAACTTTTCAGAAGCAATAAGCACAGGGCTAACACAATTTCTGCTGAAAGCAAAACAAGCAGGTTTGATCATAATCTCTCATGTCCTTTCTTAATAGCAAAGTGTCAAAACTGAAAAAAATTGTTCTGAATGTCTCCATATTTCACTGACTTAGAGTTTATCTTTACATTCTAGCAATAATTTAGAACAAGCCTTCTAAAATTGCCATGCATTTTATTGAAGGGGAATAAGTTACAGATGATGTGTTACATACTAGAGTATTCCCATGTGAAGTTAAATGATACTATCCATGGCACTCATTTATGCCATTTACAGTTGGTCTTATCTCGAAAATGCAGATTGCTCGCCAAGAGGTGTTCTTGATCATTCAAGTCTGGGCAAAATCTCACATGAACCAGAGGGCACACATTTGATTTATGTCTGAGATATTATTTTACACACCATTACTCACACACTTTAATTGCAAAACACTGCCTAAGCACATGTGTTGGAGGACAAGACTCATTTACTACACAGTCCAAAGGGGAAGCATCAGGTTTTCTGGATTGATATTTAGCATTGAACAATGAAAAATGTTGTATCAAAGCCAAGGATTTGGAATGACTGTCAGCTGGTGTCATCTTTGCTCTGGCTTTCGGTCACTTTCTGTAATTAGATATTAAATTTTGTGCATGGTACATTTGATACTCCAAACGTATCAGCTCTATTAAATTAAATACAACCCAGGGGAGAAAGCATGGATCCTAGATATTTTGCCATGTTTGAATTCAGATGTTGTAGCTAAAACTTTTAAAATTTTTTTACATTTTTTTTTCTTGTCAATTTTTTTGCTTTCTTTATGAACAGTGAAAGTCAAACAGCTCACAAGTTCCTGGGGATTCCTGAGTCAGATGGCAAGTTACTGAATTATGTTCTTCAGTCTGGTGGATTAGTAGATGTGGATTAATAGTTCCACAAGATCCTCAAAGACTGACTTCCAGCTTTATTGCTGTATCTGCTGACTCAGCTAAAAGAAAGTTTGAGTCTTAGAGTTAGGCACTTAAATATTCATTTTAAATGAAGTCTATTGCTACCCTGTGATTCCAAATTTGCAAGGTGGGACCTTTAAATTCGAAAGCTAAAGGGAGATCAGATCTACTCCGTTTGCTGTCTTAGTCTCGGTCCTTGAAGTTCTTATTAAGCTACCCAGTTTGAGACTGAGCGCTCAAACCTGCAATTTAAATGCTTTTAACAATATTCTGACTGTAGTATGCTTTTATATGGTATGCCTGTACTTTATCATAGAGTGGCTCTATTTAAAAACAGAAGAAAAAAAAATCAAAAGGAAAGCTCAGCCTTTTCCAGAGAAGACATTCGATGGTTAACATGAGGTAACTCTCATTTAAATTGATGCCTCTTATAAAAATTGGTGACTCTGGTAGGAAGCATAAATGGCCACTGCTTTATGCTTTAAAAACCTATGGAAAAGAGATGTTATAACTGACCACAATAGTTACAAAATTGTTTTGTAAACACATGAGTAATATAGTAAGAAACAATAGGAAAGGTGAGATAGAACTACAGAGAAGGACTGAAGCATAGTTTTTACTTTTTAATAAGCCTCACGAATCACGTAATATCCTTTAAACAATGGTTACACCTTGGACTCCCATTGAGCCCACTGCACCACTGATACTGCAAGTGTGACACCTCTTATCCTTTTATTAACCTCTCCATTTTACAATCTGTTAGTCATAGATGCACAACTGCTTCACAGGCTATAACAACACCACCTGCCTACACATCTTGAAGTGCCTAAGTACATAAGCAGGGCACATGCTACCCAACAATGGGGAGCATATCCTATTGGTGAAGCCAGTGGAGCAGCAATAGCCTCAGCAGCTCATATGGCACACACTTGTGGTCAGCTGGCATGGGTTTTGGCTGAATAGCAAAAAAGTCACAGGTTCAAACAGTTGCAAATTATTTTAAGGGAATAGGGGTGTGAATTTATTATGTGATCATATAATGCAAGAGACTCTCATGATGTATATGTGCAAGCCATAGGGTCAAGGTTGTGAACACTAAGCCTAAATCTCTGGTTTGTTTTTCATGGAGCAGTACTGTAGCTTTCCACTGAGTAAAAATAAACCCTGTAAAAGTTCAAATGAGTTCTCTTATTTAAAGCTCAGGAGAGATAGCTCTGGTGTCCTGAATATTCTAGTAATCAACTGGTCCTGTAAAGGAATAGTGCCTAGCTTTGAATGCCTCTGTCTCATCTCTCCTCCCTCGCATACTTCAAAAAAATCCAGCCATTGCTCAGCTGTTGAATGAATGTTCTTGCTGGAGACAGTTATAGGAAATAGTTCCTTGGCAGCCATTCATTGGAAAAAACCTGCCTGATGCCCTTTCATTTAATTATTTGCTTAACATAGGTGTCTCCTGAAATGAAATTATGTTTCTTCTTATATAGATTGAACTACTATTGGGAACATGAGGAACTGTTCTCTCCATATTCCTTTTTTTTTAGGCATAAATATCGATCAAAGGCTAGAGAGTAGGGGCAGAAATACTGAACTGCTGAACAAGCTCCACCAAAGGGAGTTGTGTTTCACTCACAGCTGCAAGCCAAAACCACAGTTTATAATGATGTAACTGGTAAGGCAAGTCTGTGTTAACATTTGAAGTAGGAGAAAGCTGGACTCTGGTCTCACCACCTCTGCATATCCCTGGGAAGTCAGTGGCTGGGAGCAGGAATCAGTGCTTCCTGTTTGCAGTGCAGCCTGCACCAAGGATAATAGAATGATGATGGAGAAGTGACCTTTTATCACTTTGTCTGGAATGAGAGGCAGCCTGGCACTGAGCTTGCAATCTGAGTCCTTGCTTGTTTGCTTCATACAAATGTTCTCACATAAGCTGCTGTGTGTTTCCCACTCAGCATGGCTCCTTCCTTATCTGCCCTTATGCTGTGCAGAAAGCCCAATGCTAAAATTGGATCATGCAGAAATTTTGACATCATTACTGTCTTGTGGGTAAAAACAGGATTATTTTCCATAGAATCATGGGTGGGTTGATGTGATTTGTTGGTTTAAAAAGTACAAACATGTGAGGTGAAGCAATTTTCCAGTAGTGAGTTTTCAAATGGCTCTCAGTGGAAACACTGCTGCTCTGTAATTAGCTTCATTTAGCTTCTGTCTTTTTGGGAATCCCTTATCTGACTTTAATTACTAAAATACATTGAATGAAATCCTGGTCTTTCCTAAAGCTATTAGCAGTATTCCCCTGGATTCCTCCAGGGCCAGGATTTCACCCACTCTCTCACATTCCTACTTTGGCCTCCAAGCATTGTAGCTGGGAAGTTTCATAAACAAATCGCTCATCTCAGCCCACAGGGCATGGCTGTTGACCCCACTCTTACACAGCTGGTGTGGAACACAAAGACATTTCAGGAAATTTCATCTGCCAAGAGGTGTTTTCCTCCACACTATCTATCACCTTAACAACTACTGGGGATTGAGTATATAATGTACTTGACATTAGCACCTGTTTTTATAACACTACAGTTAAATGCCAGAGGCCAAGACTACTGGATCTTATCAAAATACTGCTTACCCTCAAATCAGATTGTTTCCCAGAAAATACTGGAGAAGAAAATGATTTCCCAAAAGAGAGTCAGCCTCTTTAATCTATTGGGGTGATTACTTGTGAAAAATCACTGATTGCACCTCTAAGTTGAAATCAGTCATGTTTAAATGTCAGTGATTGGAATACCTGACATGGTAAACTTAAATGAAAAGGAATTGACAAAATATCCTAATCAGGAAAGCAGAGCCTTAAATTAACTTAATATTCTAATGTACTTCATGAATTATACAAAGGATGGTCAATCCAATTCTAAACCAAAGCAGTAGTGGCAGGCAGTGGATTTTTAGTTCTTCTTGCAGTGTTTACTTAAAGAGTTCTGTGGTAATGACTTTGTTAAAATCCCTGCCCAGTTCTTTGCATTAAGATATCCAAATAAAAAACCCCAATAAATAATAATAATAAAGAATAGAAAGTATTTACCCCATGCACACAAAACAATTAAGTTAACATCATCATCTCAGAGAAGTCAAAGAAGGAGGAATGTCCAGTGACTCCTGGATCTATGAGCAGAAAGAGAAGCTATGATCATGTGGTTTTATTCTTGATGTGGCACAAGTTACACCACTTTACCTAATAATTCTCTTCCAAAATTCAGCATGTCCAACACAAGCACATATTTTACTCATCATCATGACCTATATTTAAAGTTCTGATAACTTTACTGCTATCCTAGGAAAATTATTCCCATGACAAATAACCTTAGTATTTGTACTATATATATCCTACTGTCTGGTCTTTGTATGATGGTGTTCATGGTTTTGCCTTATACATAAAGAATCTTTTTTCTTAAATTAAGCTCTGATTTTAATAAATTTGGTAATTATGATACATCATAATGCATAGGTTTTCCAAACATTAAATTGGATAAGCCTTACATTCTTAATGCTGAGCCAGTACTACATTGTACAGAAAGAAGATTCATCATTCCATAACTATCCTTAAGAAAAAGTTAGATAGATTAATGTTATATTATATTATTTAACTGCTACTTTTTCCCTGCTATTAAGTAACAGAAATACAGCAGTCAGCTTAATACCCACATTTTCATATTTTTTAAAATAAATTTTATATTGACTTTTGTATATCTAACATTTATGCATGATAGGCAGAAAAGGAAAAGATAGAAATCTAATTTATACCTTATTAAAAATGTGACATGAGTAATAGGACACTCACCCTAGGATCTGAATACATATTCAAAATGCTACATGCTCCCACTGACAAATGTCTCTTAATTCACTGAGAATACCATGAACAATACCTTGCCACTGGGGACTTTTACTGAAGATGACATAAGCTGTTATATGTGATTGTTTAGACTTCCCTTTCCTATTTTTCAAGTGAAATGTAATACTAAGAAGCTACCACACCTTTACAGGTGAAAAGAAACCCATAATTTTAGTGTGCATCATTCATATATGAAAAAAACCCTGACATAAGGTGACCCTTCCTCTTTCTCTGACCAGCTTCACCCTAGTCTTATGGTTAAAATATCACAGCCAAACAGAATTAAATTGTCAAGAAATTCAACAGCAAAGGTAAGGTTTGCTGCTTTTTCATTATTTCACATAATTCTTAAGATGTCTACTAGTTTAAATACAGGTGTTTGTGGTTATTAATCACCTTGAAAAATATACCCCCAGGCCAGTTTTCACTGATATGTTGATGGGGTGAACACATCTGCCTGGAGCCACTGGCTCATGTAATTCAGGAAGAAACAGTTGCTATTGTCTATGTTGGAACACTAAAATTGTGTTTACACTGTTGGAAGGGTTTATGGGCAGAGGAAAAAGAGTCAGTAAATGATTTCCCATTCAAAACAATTTGTAAGGAAGCAAATTATATTTCTGTGTGTTTTCTAAAGTACATAGGTCTTTATTTTGTGCTTCTGAGAGCTGTAGTCCACCCCACAAGCTTTAATGGTACCTCAGATGTGGAACAGTATTAGAACATTTAGCAAGCTGGTATCTGGGGCAAGGAAACTTAATTTCTGACTTCTGTTTCTGGAGCTGGACTACCTGTAAGTCAGGGAACAGAGATCAAAGTCTCCACTTTAGCCAGCGACCATCTTAATTGCTGTTGTTCACAGGATCATGAGTCTGTTTCTAAGGAGCGACACAAAGTAAACATTTGCCTCTGAAACGGGTCACACACAGTTCTCCCCTGGGGGAGCGAGTGGTGTAGATTTGAATTAATCCTTTTTATGAGAAGATGAGCTTTAAATCCAGGTTTTCTGATTCCTCTTTTAGTTGTCTGGACAGGGAGATAATGTATAGAAGCGATTACACTGTGCTTTCAGAAACTGACAACTTGGGCGTCTGGCCTCAGTAGACAAATCCAAACTCTGAACTCTACCAGAATATTACCATGAACTTTATCATGAGCATAGAATCTGAGCCTTTGTAGAAGGCTCCAGTAGTCTATATATCTCTTATTGTCTGGTTTGGTTGGCAATCTGAAGTGGCTTCTATGCTCCACCTTGAGGAACCTTGTACCCAGTACTCAAACATTTAATCAAAGGTCTAACCACAGATGGCACTATGGGCAAACATTTAGAAGTTAAGCACTGTACTGATACATCTAGGGATTCCTGAGTTCCTTTGCGGATTCAGATTTTAATCCACCTTAATTTCTGAAACTGGTCGTCTAGGGCTCTTCCCATTATCAATGGAGAGGAGTAGTAAACTCCAGGGAGAAAGTGATCTAAGATAAGATGCACCATGCCAGAGGCACTTCCTTCCACTTAAACTAGACTTTTTGTTGGTGGGGTTTTGTTTGGTTTTGGGTTTGCTTTGGTTTTCCCCCCCTCCTTTCTGTTGACTAGAGAACCATAACTGATCAACTTAGACTAAATATCTAACTTTCAGTAGGTGAAACTGGTTAAATGAATCCTAGTCTTCATACTTTGCCATATGTAAAATTGCAGCTGTTCTCTGCCTCACCAGGAGGCTGTAAGGCTAAATACATCAAAGATTGAGAAAGTTGACTAAAAACTGAGGTTGCCTATGAACTATAAACACACAACTCAGCAGGAATTTTGCTACTGACTTCAGCTGTGCCAGGATATAACCTGAATTATTTAACTTATATTTAGAAGAAACTTCTATTGATATTTTATGTCCTAGTATTCATAGAACAGGTGAAAAATTCAGAATGGCTTTCAGAAAAACAGGCTTCCTTCTTATTAACTGCTTACAGAAGACAATAGTAGAACTCTGAATAGCAAGGAAGGTTTAAACAACCTCTTGACCATATTGCCTGTACTATGTTTTATAACATTTCTAAGTATTATCACTTTTGCAGATGCTGGTTGTTATGGTTGCTGTATGGGGACTTCAGTTATTTAGAGATTCATGGGTGTATATAGCATATTGTTTCACTGAATGTCAGCTACTGAGCCATTAGATATACCCAACTAGAGAAAATGTTTTGCCATTAGTGTAATAAATTTACAGAAAATTTTTGGTCTCGATAATCTCAAAACAATAACAGCCTTAAAACTATATTATATTTCCTTAAGCAGTAAAGATGCAGAGCAGGCATGATTATACTCTGCCTGATATCATCAGATACTGGAGTAGTTCGCAATTCCTACACTTAGCTGTGTGCCCTGCTGCATCCCAGGCAGAGTACAACAATTTTTGTTTCCTACCTTGTGTTTAGACAGGGGAATGGGCAGTAAAATCCTCAGTGCACTCGAAAAAGTTGCTTACCCAATGGCATATAGACACAGACTTTTGTGTCAGAGGTTGGTTTTTGTTTTAAAAAAAGTCAAGCTTTTGCAGACAGGTCTTGGTTACTTTTCTCCTGATGATTGCTGATCACTTCTCAAGGACACTTTCTGTTACTCTTTCTCCAACGTTTCAGGAGAACTGGAAACACATGGGTATATAATAAGATAGAACATATGAAAATACATTCTCATGTAGATTTAGGTATGAATTCAAGAGAGTAAAAACAGACTTTGCCAAACACTAGGAATATCCTAGGTAGTCAGCTTTTTCTATGGATGATGTCTTAGCAAGAATATGTGTAGGACACTCAAAATCTTGCAACATGCCTAAAGGTATCCTAAATATTGTTTTATCTAAGGACAGAATTTAAATTATTCAGTGGAATCATAGAATAGTTAGGGCTGGAAAGAACCTTAATAATAGTACCTTACAAAATGATCAAAGCAGCAAAATATTCCTTTTACCTAAAGACACACATCCCCAAAGACCTTGTGAGATGACACTTGTCTTGTATGAAGAGAAATTTCTATACTTTTCCAAATATTGAGAAGTTACACTTCCCCCCATAAAACTCAGGAGAACCTGTGGAGTTTAAAATGCAAATTCCTCTCCTGGAGTTTCAGGAAAAAATAGTTCCCAGCAATAAGCTACAATTTGCCAGCTCTGACCTCCAGGCTTTTGGATGTCATGTGTTTTCAAGCCCTCACAATCTACAAGAAAGCCTGGTGTGTGTTGCTAAGATAGTTTTACAGCAAAAAAGACCACATGTTAATTCTGTGAGTGAGAGGGTAACCCCTAAAACACACTGGAGTAAGCCCAAATTTCAGCTACTTACGGGTCAGCAGAACAGAATAACAGTGGCAGTGCTAGAGAGAAATCTTGGATGTTTGAGCAGATGTGAAGTGGAAAGTACTAATTTAAGGATTGTAAAGCTTTTATCTTTAACAACTTCTTTATTGTTGTAGTAAGCCCAAATCTTATCCAAACTAAAAGGTGACCTCAAAGTAAAAAAAAAAAAACATAGTTATTAGAGGATTGCTGGTATCACCAAGACAGAAACCCCTACATATGACACACCAAAGTAGTAAACCTAGTTGAGTTGTTCATGCTGAGCCTATTTGCCTGGAATACCTGTAAGTTCTTTGTTCAACAGTAAATTAAAGTAAGTCTTTCTGTAATTTGCTATGCTTGCCATATGAAAGCCTCTATTCTCTCCCATTTCTTTTGAAGAACATGCTCCCTTTTTAGACATTAAACTCATGCAATTCAGCACCAGAGAATATTCTCAGAGTTATGTGTGAGCCTTAGATACATCTCCATACTGGTTTGTTTGATATATGCAAGGGTATTCTGAAATGCCTACAGCTTGTGATGTCTTATAAACTGAAACTATTTTTTTTTTTATGTGGTGATGTTAACCTAGTCGATTTTTTATGCAAACATCTGTCAGTGATAAGAGTCTTGACTATGTGGTAGCCATCCATTATGTATACATGTTAGCAATAATAATAAATGGTCTGTGTGTTTGGCTCATTAATAAAAACACATATGGAGTCTGTAGGCTTAAACTTTAGTGTTATATATTCTGAAAAGAAAGGAAAATTCAGAAATTAATAAAGAATCTCTAACCATTCCCCTTCCAATGTTACCATGAGAAAGCTTAATTTCTATTAGGGAAAAACAAAAAATAAACCCAACAAATGAACAAAAAAAAAAAAAA
>NDXB01021666.1:75649-86176 GCA_002631895.1 Agapornis roseicollis | reverse complement strand
AAAGGGTTTGGGATTTTTTTTTTTTTTTTTTTTTTTTTTTTTTTACAATGTCCAAGCTACTCACATAGAATATTTTACAATGGTGATCAAATCTGATGCCCAGAAAAAGCTGTGGGAATTGAGGCCCATGAAATCTTGTTTCAACTGCTTTTATATTTGCTGTCAGAGATGGATATCATTCTCAAAAGGAGAAGGGCGTTACTTTGGCTCCTAGTGTATTGCTGATCCCTCTCTTGTGTGCTTGGCTCAAGAGAATCAGGAACAATTGTATAGCTTAGCCTTCAACCAGTGATCAGTAAAACTATTTATTGGTCATCACTATATACTCAGTAAGAGTGCAGTCTGGGAGCCTGTAAAACCAGGACAGAGTTTCCTAAACTAGAAAAATAAAGGCATTTATCTTCCCCCATCCCATTATTATTGTGCTTTTTAATAATTATATAGGTTGTTGGGCTTTCAATCACTTTCCCCTAGCAGTTTGCTTGGATTCCAGAGGAGGGAAGTAAAGGAAATAATTCAATAGTTTTAAGGGAGGAAAAGGGCATTTAGGTCGGAGCAGACAGATCTGCTATAGAAAGCTTAGGTGTTCATTAGCAGCTAGCAAACCAGTACTTGAAATTAGGGAGGAAAACAAATATCTGAAAGCAAGAGATGCAAGAGCTCTTTGCATTATTTAGGGCTGCAGATGCATGCTGCATACTTTTTTCTTCAAAAAGTAGGACACTGAAATCATGAGGGCTATTAGTGAAGCATAGTACAATGTCTTGTGAAGAAGAGTCTCATATGGCTGAATTTTTAATGGATTACAATAAAAGAAATTATCTAAATCCTCTGATTATTCTATTTAAAAACTCAATATACCATAAGGAGTATTAGTAAAGATTTTTTTTTATGTTCAAGTAACTATTTTAGTATATTTCTTTTTGCTTATATTGTAATATTATTCTACGGTTGCCACGCTTAACTTATGCTTAATATTTTTTTGAGAATTGACATTGGACGTCTATTGCAATTCTCAGCAAAAAGCTTTAAAACTGGTTTAAAATCAATTTTCTAAAAATGTACTATAGAGAAATGGTGCAAATAGCTGCAATTGCACAACTTCAGAACCTATTGCACATATTGTGCTGCTGGAAATTCCAAGCAAAGGTTGTGCTGTAGAAACGCAAAGTTAAGCAGCCCATGAGGATATGGGTTTTTCCAGGAAACTCACTCAGAACTATGTCTTCTAACTCGGGAATGTTTACATTTTAAAAAAGCAGTGATCTAATTAATCTGTGGTCACTGTTAACAAAACTGAGAGCAACAGTCTCTGTGTGAACCAGCACAAAGGAAGCAGTCAGATAACTCTGAAACAAGCTGCCTAGCCCAGATGGGTGGTCTTGTAGGTTGTCACTGGGTTTGCCCTTTCTGTTTACTTCACTTAGTTATTTTTTTCCATTAGAGAAGCCCTTCAGATGCAGGGCTGATTGGTGTGTTTTCTTAGTTTTATACCCATTCATCATGTTCTAATTATTGATTCTGCATCTAGAGTGCAGTGTCACTGAAATGCTGCTTACTTGAATCAATAGAGGATATTCTTGTTACTAGGCTGATAACATCTGAATATCTGTGGCAAGCCTTTTTTTTTTCACTGCTAAGGCAATCGGTATGTGAGATAAATTTGCTTGTGAAGGACCTATTTTTTAAGATACCTGCACACTCAGAATGAACATACTATGTTCAGAGTTGAATCAAAACCATCTCCTTTGTCCCTCGATCTGAAATCTCTTTCAGCTCTTTCATGCTACTGCAGATTTCATGAAGGCTTTGGGGAAAAAAAGGGATTACAGTTCACTTCCTAAGACAGACAGAAATCTAGGACAAGCAATTCAAAAATCCAGAACTTTTTATATGCCTGATTCAAGCAACATGTTTTGTGAAAGTAGCTTAAATCAAATAGCTTGCAGTTACATTGTCTACATGCCTGTTTGTCTTCATTCCACAGTGCCTATTTTTGAGTAAATGAAGATCTTTCTTTCCCTCCCACATACACATACAGTCATCTAATATTACATTTAGAAAGGTCGCTTCCAGCTTGGACTCCCAAATGTTTCCACTAGGAGACAGTAAATACTCCATTTGTAGCATGAAAATTTGGTGCATGTACAATCACTGTCTAATGAGATAAAACACAAGCTGAAGGTCTAAATAGGTCTTGGATATCCTTACAAATTAGACACTGAACCATATGTCTAAGAAAAGAAACAAAATTTCACTGTACTGAGACAGAAATTGGGCAAGGAAAATATAACAAATCTGTGTTTCAATTTTGTGATTTTTTTAATCTAATGTTTACTGGTAAACTATATTTCACTCAAACTTAAGAGACCAGTGCAGATAAATGTACATACATATATCTGTGCATATATACACATATACAACCCATGAACTGCATTATACAGAGAAACAGTCCATTTTCAGAGGAATGAAATAGCGAAGATACATTTTTGCCTCTAGAAGAAATATTCACACCAAGAAAATAAGAGAATTGTTTATGTTAATGTCCAGCACCTATAACAACAAAACCTTAATCTGTAACTACTTTAAAGTTCAGTTTTTATCATTTACAACCAAAACATTTAGTTATTGGTTGAGATACTGATTTGTTGTGAGTACCAGGGCAAGAAGAGGGTCAGTTAGGGTTACTTGACTTGTCTATTGAAAAAGATGCCACTTTGTAGAGTGAAAGAGAGGGGAGGGAGCAGAAAATTTCAAACTGGTTCTAACAGTTAAAATTAATTTTTCTGTGTAAAAAGACAATTATTTTTATTAAAGAAAAAATGTTTGTGAAATTTTCAGCCAGTGTTCCAGCAGTTTTTTTTTTTCCTCATGTCTAGTGTCAAAGTTTCTCATTAAATGAAAAATCATTTCATGTAAGAAGTTTCCTCTTGAAAGTACCAAATTTTTTTTATAAAAATAAATCCTTTTTTGTAGGTTTAAATATAATGAAAAGCAGGTTCATATTTTTAAAGTTTTTTTTTAAATCTATTTTCTGGAAGGAAAATGTTAGAGATCCACATGAGGTCACATGACACGGAGTAGGGGCCTACAAACAAGCTATAGAAATATGCAGGAAGTAAGGATATAGACAAAGTTTGCAATAGTTTGAATATTGGACTGAGGCCTTAGTTTGGGCATTTTGTATGTATCAGTTCACTTGTCACTAACTCATATCTGTATAGTGAACAAATGAATACATTTGCTTTAGAAAACTGGTATGGTCAATATGTGATCATTCTTGTTGATACATGGACTCTTAAAACTCAAGTGAAAAAGTTGTAAGTGTTTGAGAATTCAAATAAATAATTTGTCAGGAAACTGTAACCACCTGTCAGTTCATTGCACTGTTAGGATTTTTTTCCCTGTTTTCCCAGGCCACGAGAGAAGATGGCCAGACTGCCAAAACCAAATAAAGAACATATATTTAGGGTTTCTGATCAAAACAAGTGAGAAGATGATCAGTCACATAAAGGAAAAAAAAAATAAGATCACAAAAACATTTCTTAGAGTGTCAAAATGAATCACAGATTTACACTATAAAATAGAGGCCAAAATTGCATTTCTGAGTTATTCTATGTCTATAGCCATTTTAGATGGCAAAAAACCCTCATTCTCCAGCTCTATTCCACCATCAGCTCTGAAAGAACTAAGGTCAACACGGAAATTATAAGCTTTTGATATGAAACAGCTACTTAAAAATACTGGCATCTCATTAAAAATGACATGACTCTCCAAAGTGTAAAGCTGCATGAGAAACCATTCAGTCCCTGCCCTGACTCATTTAGAATTTAGTTGCCGTGTTCTGCTTGGAAATCACACCAACTTCTGACAGGTTGTTGAGGTCATTTCTCTAGTTTGTTGCTCACAGAAATGATAAAGACAATCCCTGATATAAACAGTCAGTATAGACCTGCTCAGCTTTAGCAGGTTAAACACCAAAAGCAGAGTTATCTCTTGGAAATAGGGTATAATAGCCTGCATAGGCTTGTTTCAGCAAGCAGAACTCTGCTACCCAGGGTCAGAATAGTCTTATTTACTGTATCTATATTTCTTTCTCAGACACTCCTCATGGTGATGTGAGAGGAGAGAAATATGCACTTTTAGCAACTAACTCATCTGACTTATTTCAGACATCTATTTTAAGAAGAAATCAAATATGTCTATGCTTAGGTAATGCACTGAGTATCTAGAGAAAGGTTTTCTTAAAGCTAACACTATATATGCTGTCTGGAGATTCAGTGAACAGAGAATCAGCCTACTCATCTGTAGACTATTAACACATCTAAGGAAAAGGCCGTTAATTGCTACGAGACCCTGTTGCACTTAGAAGATTCTTGACTTAAGGTTGTGGTTAGTTTATTATTTTTCTGTCTTCATTGCTTTTCCTTTTTTCCAGTCAGATCCACAAAATTCCCGTGTGCTGAATGCTTTCTCAGCAGCGTATGACAGCTGGCCACTAAAAAAATTTCAGAGTTGCCAGATAAGATGATAATTGACTTCTTTGCCTTAGTCTTCACTGGCAAATGCTCTGACCATACCACCCAAGTCTTGGAAGGCAGATGCAGGGACTGTGAGATAGCCCCACTGCAGGAGAGGATCTGGTTTGAGACTATCTGAAGAACCTGAACGTACACAAGTCCATGGGACCTGATTAAATCCATCAATGGATCCTGAAGGAGCTGGCAAATGAAGCTGCTAAGCCACTGTCCATCATATTTGAGAGATCATGGCAGTCAGATGAAGTTCCTGACGACTGGAAAAAGGGAAATATAACCCCCATTTTCAAGAAGGAGAAAATGGATGACCCAGGGTATTACAGACCAGTTGTTATAAATTACTGAAGCCCAATTTTATAAAAAGAAAACAATTTTATTTAGGTTACAATCAATTAAGGCTGAGAGGCAATAAGCAAAGCAGCGCTGGGCGCGTGGGGAGCCTCCGCTCCACCAGAACATGTGTGCCACATCCTAAAAGCAGCGTCCTTTATAAACTTCCTGGCCAATCCCCTTTCACTGGATAATCATCCTGCTCTTCTTCCATTCAGTTGTTCGAGTTTCTGGGGCACTTGTTCTTCTCCCATTGGGTATCTTGAAAGCCTCAGGGTCTCCACCTCTTGGCGCACTTTTCTCCTATTGGGTCTTTTGTAAGTCTCAGGGTCTCATCTTTTGGTGGGCTTTTCCAGGAAGTGGATGCAGCAGCTCTAGGCAGGGTTTCTGAAAGGTGGTTACATCAGCTCGGGGGGGGGTGGGGGTGGGGGTGGGGGTGGGTGGGGTTCTAAANTGGGTCTTTTGTAAGTCTCAGGGTCTCATCTTTTGGTGGGCTTTTCCAGGAAGTGGATGCAGCAGCTCTAGGCAGGGTTTCTGAAAGGTGGTTACATCAGCTCGGGGGGGGGTGGGGGTGGGGGTGGGGGTGGGTGAGAAGGGGTTCTAAAAGGCGCACACTTGTCTATATTTGATTCAAACACTCATCACAATTATGATATAGGCTATAGTCATCACAAATTGTTTCAGATCCACACAGAGTACAATGATAACACTTATCACACTGCATTCTATTTTGACACGACTCATCCCAGTGTTTTCCACACAGTCAGTCTCACCTCCGTACCTGGCAAAATCTTGGAGTAGATTCTCCTGGAAGGCATGCTAAAGCACATGAAAACTAACAAGGTGCTTGGTGACAGCCAGCATGGCTTCACTAAAGGGAAATCCTGCCTCACCACTTTGGTGGCCTTCTACGATGGGGCTACAGAACTGATGGACAAGGGTAGAGCAGTTGATACCATCTACCTGGACTTGTGCAAAGCGTTTGACACTGTCCCACACAACATCCTTGTCTCTAAATTGGAGAGACATCAATTTNCAAGGGTAGAGCAGTTGATACCATCTACCTGGACTTGTGCAAAGCGTTTGACACTGTCCCACACAACATCCTGATCTCTAAATTGGAGAGACATCAATTTGATAGGTGGACCACCCGGTGGATAAAGAACTGGTTGGATGGCCGCACGCAAAGAGTTGTGGTCAATGGCTCAGTGTCCAGCTGGAGGCCAGTGAAGAGCGGTGTCCCTCATGGATCAGGGTTGGGACCGGTCTTGTTCAACATCTTTGTCGCTCACATGGACAGTGGGATTGAGTGCGCCCTCAGCAAGTTTGCCGATGACACCAAGCTGTGTGGTTGGGTGGATAGGCTGAAGGGAAGGAATGGCATCCAGAGGGACCTTGACACGCTTGTGAGGTGGGCTGATGCCAACCTCATGAAGTTTAACCATGCCAAGTGCAAGTGCTACACGTGCAAGGTCAGAGCAATCCCAGGCACAGCTACAGGTTGGGTAGGGAAGAGATTGAGAGCAGCCCTGCAGAGAAGGACTTGGGTTAGGGTGGTGGTCAATGAGAAAATGAACATGAGCTGTCTTCAGTGTGCGCTTGCAGCCCAGAAAGCCAACTGTATCCTGGGCTGCATCAAAAGGAACATGACCAGCAGGTCCAAGGAGGTGATCCTGCCTCTCTACTCCGCTCTCGTAAGACCTCACTTGGAGTATTGTGTGCAGTTCTGGTGTCCTCAACATAAAAAGGACATGGAAGTGTTGGAACAAGTTCAGAGGAGGGCCACGAGGATGATCATGGGACTGGAGCACCTCCAGTATGAAGACAGAGAAAATTGGGACTGTCAGCCTGGAGAAGAGAAGGCTGCGTAGAGGTGGCCTATAGGGATGCTGGGGAGGGACTCTTCATTAGGGACTTTAGTGACACGACAAGGGGTTATGAGCTAAAACTCAAACAGGGGAAGTTTAGATTGGATATGAGGAGGAAGTTCTTTCCTGTAAGGGTGGTGAGGCACTGGAATGGGTTGCCCAGTGAAACAGTGAACGCTCCGTCCCTGGTGGTGTTCTAGGCCAGGTTGGACAGAGCCTTGGGTGACATGGATTAATGTGAGATGTCCCTGCCCATGGCAGGGGGGTTGGAACTAGATGATCCTAAGGTCCTTTCCAAGCCTAATTATTCTATGATTCTATAATTCTAATTGCAGACATTGTGTGGTCTCCTCTGCTTTTCATATACGCTGGCTCCCTAAAGACATGAAGCTGCTATTTGTAATACTTCAGACTGCTAATACTCTAAAATCTTTAGCATCTTCATTGGAAACGTGAAATGTTCTTAGGTTTTCAGAATTTATAAATCTTCTTAGCAATAAAACTGGGTTTTCAGCTACCTGGTCTAGTGATAGGTGTCCCTGCCTGTGGCAAGGGCATTGAAACTAGATGATATCTCTTCCAACCCAAATCATTCTATGACTCTTGCATACCTCTCACTTTAGGAGCAGCTATCTTCAAAACCCAATAACAGAAATTAAGTAAAATTATTAGAAATAGCAAGTCTGTTCCCCCTGGCAAATACAACATTGTATAAAGAAACCTGATGAAGGTTTACTTTTCTAAAATGTCTTCTTTGTGTGAACAAGTTCAGTATGTTAATGTAAATTACGTACTCAACTTCCTTGTGATCCAACTGCTTAACCATCTTCAGTGCATTCTTAATGCTGTAAGTAGAAAGAATAGTGTAGAGCCAACTATCTAACTTAGAACATTTTAGGTAAACTATTTACTCTAATTGTCTCCTCTAACTTACTAACGTGATACAGGTGTTTGAAGATATAGGAATAATGTACTGTGGAGCCACTGCCAGTTAGACCATTAAGATATTCAAAACAATGCTCTAGGACAAGGTATGGCTCATGGAAGTGTCTAGGTACATGGGAAATGGAGAATTTTTTTAAGTTGGCATCTTGACTGCCCACAATTTTATTTTAAAGTACTTCAATATGAAGGCAAAAGGCTTGCTTTCCTCTCTATGAGCTTAGGGCATAACATCTGAGAAAATCACCCCATATCTATTTAATTTACATTATAGATCTGAGATCATTGTATATGGGCACCTCTGTGATCCTATAAATAATGACTTCACTTTCAAATATGCCATTTTGAAATGCTGACACAACCATTATTTTTCATGATGTGCTATTCTGATGAAATATCACCAAGCCCTGGCCACAGGCCCATGGATAGGAAAATATTTTAAGTTTCTAGGCCTGTTAAAAAAATAAATATAGGAAAAGAGAGAAATAGTTTGTGGAAAGCTATGTGGAATAAATCCTAGTTCTTATACCAGCCAATATATAAACAGTTGAAAATCCAACAAAATATGAAATACAAAACTTTATATGATATAGCACCTATCAGGTACTTACATTACGTAGTAGTCTATGCAACTTGATTGAAAACATGTTTATTTTCCTGTAGAGTGTATTTCAGAAGCATTCTTGTATTTTAAAGAAAAAGATGCACCTAGCAAATAGATGTATGGACAGAGATACAAATTCTTGAGTCTGCCTAAAGTGTCATGTGCAATATTGAGAAAATTAGGAAAATAAAGTTACTATATTTGCTGTGTTTCTCTTCACAGCCTCACAAGCCTATGACCACCCTAGTATCACCCCTGCATGAACACCCCAGTATCACACTTAGCAGCCAGGTATGGGAGAGTTGGCTACCTCCTGAGTTCCAGCCAAGCTTTCCTCTCCCCATAATCTCATAGGGTGGAAGACAGTGTCTGACCATGGCTAATGGTGCAGTCTGCAGATTTAAATAAAATATCCTGAGTTTTGGTTTTCTTTTTCTTTTTTTTTTTTTTTTTTTTTTTTTTTTTTCTTTGTTTTTTTGTTTGTTTTTGTTTTTTTTTTGTTTTTTTTTTTTTTTTTTTTTTTTTTTTTTTTTTTTTTTTCCCTAGGTTTTGGATTTGGTTTGGGTTGGGTTGGGCTTTTTTATCTTTATATTTTTTTTGAGTTTGCTAGAAAGACACAGAGTAGATGTCTGCATTGCTTTGCAAAGTGCTTTTTGGCATCTTTCTTATATATTGCTGCTAAAACCTTCCATGTTGGTGTAAAATCTTTTGGGGGACAAGTTAAATATAGATTTTTTTCACATTTTGACTATTGAAAAATTTTGCAAGAGTCACCTGCAGAACTACTGGAAAAAACTCTTCAAACCATACTACATAGATAGATATGTGCTAGTAAATTCTAAGTTATGCATCTTTTTAATTACTGTTTTGTATCCATGTCTAAAGAGTGCAAGTTTGTTATTTTGAGCATAGCCAGATTCCAGTGCATTCACATTGAGAAACATAATCTCTGTTTCTTTTAAGTACTCCAATAATTTCTGCCTGACAATCAGAGATGAGCAAACTAAATGGCAAACACTTAAACTGGTTTAACTGTTTTCCCTCAAGTAGTACCTGAGGTGTCTCATTGCCAGCATTTCTCCACCTTCAATCTCCCCTGAAGATTTTCTCTCTCCTGCAGAAATCATTAATATTCTCTGCACTGTTTGACACCTCTACAAACCCTGTGCAGCAATATGGACTAATATAACAATGTCCCTGGTAAGTCACACACCCACCTCTGCTGGTGCAGAAATTCTTCCCTCTCAAACTTGACAAATGTAATTCTCCATTGCCAGGAATGAAGGAATGGAGGAATGAAGTTTCCTAAAACAAGAAAGCCACTATTTGTGTGAAACACAACAGCAGACCCTGCTCAGAAATGTGCACACACCCGAACACACCACTAGGATGTTCTCTGACCATGCTGATCACATGGGCTATGCAGGGCTTCCTCCATGACGTTTTCATGTAGACATGTATTGGATTTTTATAGACAATAATTGGTTTTTTTTCCTAATTCTTATAGTTTTCACAGGCATTTCACAGTCATAAATTGATTACATTGGACCTAAGACCTCTTCTAGTCCTTTTCCAAAGTAGGGACTATAATATCTTGAGAAAGGGGGGCACGAAGATACTGCAGAACTATCCAGAGTGACACAGGTAAAATTCCTGATGGTGAAGGGGACATGTTGCAGCAAGAGGTGCTGCTTTACTTCAGAGCATTCTGCCTAACTGCAGGACACTCCTTTGGATCTCGTGTCCCTCAGCCCTCTGGAATAATTTCTAATTCCTGTCTACACCATAGTATGAGTTATTCAGTTAGCAAGGTGAGGGCTAGGAAGTGCAGCTACCCATCTGGGAGCTAGTGGATGTGACTCAGTGCTGAGTGGATTTGGCACTGGCATGAGCAGTCTGGGAGGGAGGGCACATGTGTGCAGCTCACCCCCTGAAATAGCACTGCTGCAGACCTCATCACTTTTGGAAAAAAACAATTAAATTCCCCTATTTAATTTATGGCAAGTCTATTCTACAGGCCACACTGGAGAGTAAGATTAGCCCAAGGTAACTGTAAAGGAGCCAATTCATGCACTATGCAGCATGACAACATTAGGATGCAACTCAGGGGTTATGAGCTTCACTTCTCAGAGGTGCATAACAGCATGAGCTATGCTTCAGCCTTGCTTGTTTAAAAGCTAGTTTGGGTATCTCTAAATTATTCTTCAAACAGAGCATCCTTTTTCTTCCCCCCCCGGACCCCCCC
>NDXB01021666.1:29472-75572 GCA_002631895.1 Agapornis roseicollis | reverse complement strand
CCCCCCGAGCTTTTACTCAGGCTCACAGACTGGAAAAAGCAAAGCCAAAAAAATGAATCAAATCATGTTCTCTAGACTGGCAAGACAGGAAATAAGAGAGATTTATTGATTTTAATTTTTAAATCTTGGGAGGTGCTCAAAACCTGTGCTGATGGGATCATATAAGTAGCTAGATAGAGACAGTAAATATCAGAAGAAGCAATGATAAATTTCTCTTGTGTTTTTATTGGGACAAATCCGAATTTATATAGCTGAATTATATGCCAAAAAATTTCAAAATTGATAGTCTAGAAATAAGTGCCTATATCCATGTGGGAATCAGTGAGAATTGTGACTTCTCAGTACCTTTGAAAATTGCTTTCACATAGATAAAATTTATAGGACTACCTTCAGAGATCAAGCTTTGAAAAATTTGGCTAGGATTCCTACCTATTTATTGTTTCCTGGGCCAAAAAAGAGTGATGAAAATAGCTGATTTTTTATTATTATTTCCATATGCGATATATTTGTAAGAATGTTTATGCAAGGAATGTTACAGAAATTCCATGCTTTGTTTCCTTTGTGAAAGATATCTTCCTTATAAGAAACATATTATATTTGGTCAAATATTTCTCTCTATGGGAGGATTAGAGCCACAGAAATGTGGGGTTCTCATTTATCAGAAGCACTTAATTTATCACCTGGCTTTTATTAAAAAAAAAAAAGAGAGAGATCTATTCTGTTTGGACAGCCACTGTACACTGGATTTAGGAGATTAAGGTTTACTCTAGAAAAGTGTTATTGTGAGATATGATAAGAATAGCATGACATAATTTCTGGCAATATAGTATCGGAGAGTGAAAGGAAAAAAAACCAGCATACAGGCAGCTTTCTGATAAAGGCAAAGATTTCTTTACTCTTTTCAAAATTTATTTTGTTTTAAGACTGTGTATGTCATATAGCAGTCTAGAAATAAGAATAGACAAAACAACCATTAATACTTCAGAGGGCAAAATTAAAAAAATATTAAATTTTTAAGTGTGGGAGAAAAATGAATTTAGGGTAGATTATTGAGGAGCTGGTGGGCTTGGATGTATTTTCTTACTTTCCAAAAAGCTAGGTATTTCCAACTTTCACTTTAAGTCTTTGTATAGATATAGTACTTCAGATTTTAAATGGTATGTCTTTTTTAAAAATGGTATTTTTTTATTTGACCAGCTATATGACATTGTTCTAACTTGCATGACATCATGGGAAGACAAACTTACTCAAAAATCATTTAATTAGAAACACTATATTGTCCCCAATATCAGGACAAACTTTTATTAAATTATTTCAGATAATATACTTGATAAATTAATTTGCACAGAATCAATAAATATTAACTCCCTATAACCAATCATATTTAGTTACACATATTTTGTTTCAGTTAACAAAAATTTTGGTTTACTTATCTTTCTCTTTCCTATACGATTTTTATAACGTATTTTCTCTACTTTTAAAATCATTTAGAATCACTGCAGAAACCTGTATCAGGATATTATCTGGTTTATCAATACTAAATCCCCCCTTGGATTTGAGATACATGAGACAGTATCATAAATAGCACTGTTACTGGGTGGTTTTAACAGAAAAAATGAATGCATATAAAGAAAAAAAAAATGTATATTTTCCTGAGCTTTTGGACAGGAGATATACAAGTTACACTGTACTCTTAAAAAAATCTGAGAGGTATCACTGGTTCTAACTCTGGTGTAACAGGTTCACTAAAAGGTGTTCTATACCCTGAAGTTTTTAGCGGAAGGTTTAGATACAAGATTTAATAGTTGTAAACTCATAACAGACTTGTTTTGCCAGTTTTGTTTTGATATCTTAATTACTAGATAACATTGCATATACTCTGTATCATAACACTGTCATTTAATTGTTGTTTCTCATCATACCAGCTTGTGTTATATTCATAGATTTCACTAGGTTTAACTTCACATGTCATTAATGTATCTCCTAAATGAGCCTTTCTTTACCGTAATACACTATTTGCTATCATTGAGCTTAGCAGCCATGCAGTGTGTCTGTAAAATTTTAGTAGTTGTTGCAGATACACCTCCATTCTTGCAGTTCAGCTGAGCTCTTTAGTTGCAACCGATTAACTATATAATTTCTATATCAAGTTATTCTCCCATATAAAAATGATGTGAAAGGATTTTATATGTCCTAGGGTCTATTTATCCTTCTACTCATCCTGTATTCTAACAATCTTTGACAATTTCCTTACATTCCTAGGATTAGTTTATATATTGCTTTGTCTTATGTTAATATTTGCAATCCTTTCTGTTATATCAATTAGCTGCTAGGACATCTATCTAGACACAGTGTACTCAAGTATAATAAAGAAGAGAAAAATACTTCAAGATTCTAATAAATTATAACCATGACTAGATATAAACCAGATGTACGAGTGATAAACACAGAGATACAAAATTGTCACCACCCTTCAAAAACACAATTTTAAATGCCTCCACCTTTGACCTGTGGTAATAAGCTTTACCAGGGCATAACAAAGATGGAAGTCAAGCTTTGTGCTTTCCTACTGAGTTTTTTAAAAGGTTTCTATTTTTTTTCTTTTTACTTTTTTGTTGCTTCTTTAGCAACAGAATTTCTCACACTATCCTTAAAAACACTAACAAGAGTGGGGAAAAAAAGCAGCTAAGGGAGTGTAGTTGCCTGTTAACAGTGCTCAACGCAAACATGTGCTTCAGGTTATGAAATGGAGAAATTCTCTCACTACCACACAGCCTTCTTCCTTCACTCACTATTTCACAGCTGTGTTTAGTGCTGGAGAATATATGTGCTGATATAAACCAAGAGCACACATAAGCCAAATATATTTTATCCGTGCTATCTAGTAACAGCATAGTTCCTGAACAGACCCCCAGCTTCGGAAGACTGATTAATTTCTAAAGGCAATTTTGTCACCTCTGATTTCATAGTGGTTGAAATACATTGAATTTTTTTAGCAATCCAAAGAAAGCACGTATCAACTAGTGAAACATGATATTTGTTTCCTTTAAATGTCTATGAAATGGTTCTTATGAAACTTGAAGTCAAGCAATATCATCTGAATTTCAAGAGGTTTTTTTATAACTGTAAAATGAAAGCAGACCCTTTACGTCAAGATTGGTTGGTGTTTTGTTTCCTTTCACCTGGAAGATACATCTTGGTATAGTAGATTTCAACCTGTACCCTGTGTCCCCTGGTGTTTAAGGAAAAATCAGAAGGGTTTAGAAAAAGGGATTAAATCAAGAAAAACCAACTCTCAAAGGGCTTTACTTCACTGTACTTCTACTGTAGTCACTGGGGTCTGAGTCAAAAAAGATGTCAAAGTTTTAGTTCTAGCACCAATGGTAACCAGAAGTCTTGGGGTCTCTGTTGAGCGGGCTGGAGATTCAATACCTTTCTTCTGACCTTTCAGGCTGTGAGTCTTGGCTGTGCTTCACATGACCTTGGACAAAATTTCAAGCATAGCAGTTCATAGTTCTACAAGGAAATGATGAAATTGACTCATCTAATACAGGTTTTCTCAAAAGTGAGAAAACAATAAAAATTTGTCGGGGTTTTTTGGTTGGTTTTGTTTTTTTTTCTTTTTAACAGAGTTTAAAAGTGAGATAATCTGGTTGCATTTTGGCTATGTCTGTGAAGGATCTGCATTAACATAATTTATGGGAAGAAAAAATAACAAAAAAAATCAAAACAAAAACCCCTACTGTAAGCTGAGAAAAATACAGTTAATATACGTGTCAATCATGCAGTCAGTGCTATAAATAAATACAGTAGAAGATAATTCTATGAAGGTAAAAGAGCTAAGTACAGTTTTACTTGGAAAAATTAGTCTTGGATCAACTGTTTGATGAGCCTGCTTGAAAGAGTCAAAATAAATCACAAATTCTGCTTTTAATGTCAGAGAAAGTGAGTGAATTGAAACGCCAGTCTAATGCTGATTTTGGCATGCAATGCAAAGAAAAAAACCTGATATTTTTCAGTTAAAGTATTAACGAAATATGAGTGCTATTAGCCATTTAAAGGAGGTAACTCCTTCCAGAAGGAATTCCTGTCTCTGAGTACTTGTACTATATAGGTGCATTTGTGTTTAGAACTTAAATACACCAAAGGCAAAGAGAGAATTTCAGCTGTATGATTCACCCTAGCATTTCTTATTTAAATACCCATTGCTCAGTTGGTTGGCCATTGTACCCTGTTTTATTTATTAGTAGAGGCATCACCATAGTGTCTGGTGCCTATAAGTCTGGACTGGCAAATTTAAGCTGGAGCTCCTGAACTGACTCTAGAGATTGTTGGCATCAAGAAGCTTCCAACACAGGCATTGCATATTAAAGACAGGTTTAGCTGCAATTTAAAAAAGTCAACAAAAATGGTACAACTTTTAATCCTTTAAAGGATGGCTGTACCATCTCACCCGGTGTAGGCTGTATATATCCATTGTTCAGAGGGTATTATGTAAACTGCCAAAGTCCCCATAACACCAGAGGTAAAAGTTTAAACAGGAATAATTCTGTATTTAAACATTATAGTTCTTCCAGTTGTTAAACTATCATTAGAACAGGATGGAAGCTGGTTTACAAGCTCCACTGTTGGATTTCTACTCTGTGGGTGGTAGAAGCCAAGCCATTTTAAGACAATAAAATTTCCTTGTCAAATATACTGTAGATGACTGTTTATACATGGCAAGATTTGCCTCTCACCTTCTGAACCTTCGGGATAGAGCATGGATGAAATGGATATGCTGGGTTTAGTTGCTGTAGCAGCCTGGAAAGTCAGGATTTTAACCTGCTGATGTGGCCATGGTTACTTGCCAGTTCTTTTCCTCAGTTGGAGAATCAGCTCTGCTTTCTTCCTGGTGCATAAGACATGCTGAAAGATGTCTCCTTTAATACTTCAAAGTAAAAAAATGAAAAGTTGGAGACTGCATGGAGATACAGGTACTCTGCTGTCTAAAATTAATACTAGTTATTGAGAAAAAAATTGTTTGCTATGTAAAAGAAGCTATAAACTCACTGAAAATACTGTTAGTGTGATGACAGTTTTTCCCCAAATAAAAGAGATATTTATGCCATAATTTACACTTTAATTGAAAGCAAAATTGATTCATATGTATTGACAAAATCTAATCCTATTACTAAGATATTACATCTAAAATTAAAAAAAAAATCTCAGCTCTCATATATCAGTGCTGAAACCATTTGAAGGATTAGGACCATCTTACTGTCTTTTAAAACAGTTGCTTTTTAACAGGAATCACACCAGAACCCTTATGTATTTGAGCCAAACTACCTTCACAGTTACTTGCAGCAGCTGAATCTCAAATCACAGAGGTGTGCCACCTTGTTGTGCAGTTCTCACAGAGTTGCCTTTTGAATCATTCAGTAAAGAGAAATGCAAATAGAAAACAAGCTCATATATGCCCACAGCAACACAGTGCATGTGCCTTCATTCCTATTGCCTTATTTGTGCAGCCTAACAGGATATAGGAAATAAAACCAGAGAAATTTCTCTTAAGGGAAGGGAATTGCAATTAAGTTTTTGAAAGTGCAGGACAGGATGTTTATTTTAAATCACGTTATCAACACGCCACTTTACTCTGTAACAGCCTGGTGTTTAGTGTCCTTATCCAGCACTGAGACAGCAAACTGATGCTTTCCTGACCAAATCCTCGGAAAATGTACTGACATTTAAGGGCTGTTCTGAATGGGATGCTCTGTAGGAGCCCATTCTGGGTGGAGCACCCTATAAGAAGAACTATGGGACTGGTGATGTCAGAGGAACAGCTAAAAGGTCACTGACATGGGAAAAAGCAGTCCTGGACATCTGCCTCTGCTCACAGATTTATCTCTGCTTTTTTCCTTCCCCTACAATAACTTTGCTTACACTACAATAACTGTGCAATGTAAAATGCCACTAATAATTTATTATAAATCATTTGGGGAGATTATGATATTTCTGGATCTAGTTGCTGGATCTGATGGAGAAACGTTTTTTGGGGGGGGGTTGTTGGGTTTTTTTTAATGCAAAAACAAGGAGTAAAGTTTTATTTTAAGGAATGCTTTGGGAAAATACATAATAAATCAAGTGGGTTTGCTTCCCTGACATGAACAGTATTATTCAAATAGGGCACTGTTTAAAATAGCATTTACAGTACATTTCAATTAATTTCAGTGCTTCTTTATTTTTGATAGCTTTCAATAGAAAACTGACATAACTAATTTAGACACTAGTCTAAGTGTTTCAGTACTTGGGAGCTTTCTGTGATCTATTTGGGTCTACTTATAAAGGCAAATATCCATTCCTTTGCTATATCAAAAGCAAGATAAATACCATCATTAAAAAGAAACCCAGAAGAGTGAGTGAGAATGTGAAGAAAGCACATTAGCTCCTTTCCTAATCCTGAAATATGTAAATAATCAAGACATGCTGTTCTTCATACAAATAATCCATATCTATTTTTTGGTAAAGTCTCTTGATAGTATCAATTTTTTCTGAAAAATCCACGTTTCTCACATGATATATAAAATCAGGACAGAGAAGTTTGCTTACTGCAGTGAGCTATGGATTAAAGTATCTGTGAATTGATGTGTGCAATTAAATAAAACATTTTATCTGTTTTCAGCTTTGTAATGATGTAGTTTCAATCAAACCAATTTTATGATCTGATCATTTGTCAACAATTCATTATTGCAACTTGTATCCATTGAATTCATTATCTCATAAAGTTCAACAGATTGGTCTCATTTTAAGACTGCATTGTTAAAATTTTAAACACATTTGAAAGAAAACTAAGTAATATTCAATCATTGAAAGATCCTCTTTATCATTCCCATCTTAGCTTCCTAAAATAATTTTTCATCTACATCTACTCAGTCTTCTTCAGATCTAATTAATGTACAACAGCAACATCTAGTTGCTGAAAACATTACCAGCAAGTTTTCTGTTAGTGGATATGGAAATGTGTATTTAGACAGGGGGGAGCCCTCATCATTTCCACTAATTTGAAACTGATTTTTGTTTGTGTTCTTTTTATTTTGTTTCTTGTAGGTTGATTTAGTTTTGTTGGTTTTGGGGACATTTTGTGGGGTTTTAGCGGGATGTCCTGGGTTCAGCAGTAGCTGTCATTTTTTCTCCTTCTTAGTAGCTGGTGGAGTGCTGTGTTTTTGACTTTCGTCCTGGGAACAGCACTGATAACACCCATGTTTTTAGTTGCTGCTCAGTAATGTTTACTCTGACCAAGGACTTTCTGGGCCTCATGCTCTGCCAGGGAGGAGGGGAAGTCAGGAAGCAGAGACAGGACACCTGACCCAAACTAGCCAAAGAGGTATTCCATACCACAGCACGTCATGCCCACTATATAAACTGGGGGGGGGGGCAGTTATCCAGAAAGATTAGATCACTGCTCGAGTGTGTCTAGATATAAGTTGGTAGGTGGTGAGCGGTTATATTCTCCTCCCTCTCCCTCTGGGAACAGGGGGAAGAAAGCGGGGGAGGAGGGAGGATGGGATGGGAATGAGAGAGCGGCTGCCTCATTCTGAGTTATGGCTGGGCTTAAACCACAACATGAGGTTTTTGGGCTGGCTGGTTGGTTTTTTGGAGGGAAGGATTTTCTGAATGCTTTTATAAAATTAAGACTAGAATGGAAACGTGGTCATCATATGTTGACGTATCAGCCTATCTGGTAGATCTCAGCATAGTTTTTTGACTTGCAGGGTAGAATCTGTTCAATCAGCTAGAAGGAAACATTTATTTGTACTATGCCACCAATTTGTAGCAAATTCAACACATCCCAGAGCTAACATCAACAGGATTGCAGGGGTGATCCCTGTGAGGAAAAGCTGTGGCTGCCCCATACCAGACACAGCTGGTTCCAGTCAGCTCCAACAGACCCACCAGGACACAGTTGAGCCTTGCAGCCAAGATGGTGGCGCCTCAGGGAAAAAGTATCTAAGAAAGGGCAAAACCAATCCATATAGGTAGAGGAGGTGAAAGCAAAAGAGTGAGAAACAGTAGAGGTCAAAAGAGGTAGGAGAAGAGGTGCTCCATGGCACAGGTATAAGTGTCCCCTGTAGCCCATGGAGGACCCCACACCACACCAGCTGGATGTTTTCTGAAAGACTGCTGCCCATGGAAAAGCAGAGGAAAGTGTGAGGGGGAAGGAGAAGCAGAGAGAGTGCTGACTGTAACTGTATTCCTCATTACTGTCTGCTGTTAAGAGTGGGATACAGGACACAGAAATGAAGGAGTGAAATTGAGCTTGGTCAAGGGAGAAGTAAAGGTGTTGGTTTAATGTTTGTCTTTTTATTACCCAAGTCTATTTTAATTAGCAATAAGGTTAATTTTTTCCAAATCAAGACTGTTTTGCCCATGATGGCAATCGGTAAGTGATATCCCTGTCTTTACCTTAATCCATGAACTTCCTCTTCCCTTTACTTCCTATTTTCTCCCATCTACTGTTGAGGGGGAAAGTGAATAAGCAGCTAGATGGAATTTTGGCTATTAGCCAAAGCTAGCCCACCACATACAGAAAAAAACTCACTTGTATATGCTGTTATCACTTGAGAAACGAAAATGGCAGTCTGACATAATAGAAAGAATCTATGGACTTTCAGGGACTATGACAAGATTAGTATCAATGAGAATAGATCTGAGATTTAAAAAAAGGCTTTGCTCCTACAAGAACATATTTACTCAAGATTTCAGTGCTTATCACCAGAACACAAATTTGTCAGAGTTTACAGCATACTAATAAATAGACCTCCAAAGAATTCAGTTCTATTCCCAGCCATGCCAGGAAGCTGCTTTAGCAACATGAGCAAATCACTTGATTCTTCTTTCAAACAGAGTTTGCTGACAGTAGTCAGACTGCTTTAGACCGATGCTTTAAATGGCTTACAAAAACAAGCCAACGTTTCACACATGAAAGTGTAGCAATGTTATAAGTTAAATAGAGGTTGTTATGCCTCTGCTTCCCCTGCAAGTCTTTGTCTGTTTAGTCTATTTAAATTACATGACCATGAGGAGGAGTTGTCTGTAAATAGTGTTTAAAGCAATGATATTTAATCCAACTGTATTACCATGCATAGTTTTAACTATAGGAGTGGTCTCAGAGAGGACATTTTTGAATCCATTTGGAGAATACTAAGCATGAGCACAAAGGTTTATGGGACTTAAGTCTCTAAATGCCTGAAAAGTCAATATGAAATGATCAAAATTTGGAATGGCTGTACTGAAGTTAGCTGGGAGTTGATTCTGCATTAAAGAAAGGATGAAAATGGCTTTATGATAAATGAAAAATCAGGTCTACCTTGAATTGTTAGTGATCTGAATGCTTATTAAGTCACAGGTTCACCTTCTACAGAATCATATGGAGGTATTTTAATATATTTGCTTCTCGTGGTATTCAAACACATAACAATGGGCTGTCGAGCACCACTTTCAAGATGAACTTTAAGGTAAATCTCCTCAGGATCCAAACACAAGACTCTTAGATTAACACACCTCTGCACGCTAAGACACCTTTGAAAATGGAGTTTGCATATGCTTTATCATCAGTTTTTAGTTTTCTTCCTTACAGTTGCTGAATAGTCATAGAAACTTAGCTGAATGTTATTTTCCATTTGGTTATGTTTAACTCAGCTTTTATACTCAAAAGGTTTTGCTCCAAAAAAAAAAAAAAAGAAAAAAAGAAAAAGGTGATTCTGAAGCACAGCATTTACAGGAAAGTCATACTGTCTTTGATTTCTGACACTGCTACACATAGATGTGTAACAGGAATCACTCATTTTGAGAAAATATTCATTATAATTTTTGGAAGATAAGCTTCCATTTAAGGCAGAATTATGATCTTGTGTGTTTTCCATTTCTCTGAATAAAATCCCCTGATATGACTTTATCATGAGAGGTGTTGCTGATTTGATTGTGAGCTGAGCAGAAGGCACTGAAGTCCATGAGTGATTAGACTGGGAGGTGAGAAACATGGCACTGCTGGTAACAGCATGCTTGCTTGTAGAGATTGTTCAGTGTGTGTCACAGATGAAAACAAATGCTGTGCTGAGAAATATAAACCAGATTTCCTTTTGTTGGGCTGAGGATGGGAAGAGGAGAGAAGAGAGAGGAGAAGCACTGTAAATTGAGGCTGAAGTGAATGTTCCACAATAAGACTACTATATGAGCTAGTATAAGCTCCCTGAGGGTGAAATTTACTCTTCTGTACTGTGATAACACATGAATGGGATTGAACCTAAAATCTCTTTTGAAGACTTTAAGGCAGCTACAGCTCTGTTCATATAATTCACTGGCTAGGAAGCAGCCCTTGCTTCCCGCTGCCTGATTTACAGTGCTTAATCCCCATGTGTTTGATGGCCAGCAGTCAGGGTAGCAAATTCAGCACATTAAGAACTAGAAGAAAATGTCCTTTGTAGCTTGAGCCAAATATTGAATCTTTATTTGTTGAGAAATTACAAATCGTAGTCCTTTGTGAATAACGAAGTGCAGGTGATACAGAACTTGCTTTCTCAGCAAACTATTCGTACTTTCAAAGACTGAAAAATTAACTACAAAACCTAGTAATACAGAAGCAGAGAAAGAAGGAGAAAGGAACTTTCATCATTAATGTAATGTATTAAAGTCTGTCTCTTGCAGCAGCAAACCTCTCTAGAACCAGTTGTGTGGACTCAGTGCAACAGAAAGAAGAATTTAGTCAAATAT
The DNA here is from genome assembly GCA_002631895.1 of Agapornis roseicollis. Lineage (NCBI taxonomy): Eukaryota > Metazoa > Chordata > Aves > Psittaciformes > Psittacidae > Agapornis > Agapornis roseicollis. The sequence continues at coordinate 64,823 of NDXB01021666.1, read as the reverse complement.
TTATTTTTGTGCCAATTTTTTCATTGCAGTGAGTTTCCCCTTTAAATAAAAAGATAATTTTAAGAGATTGCTTTAATGGTGAACTTTCTATAGACTTTGCCAGCACTGTTGAGTTAAAGCAAATTGTATAGTAAGGACAGTTTCTGTGGCCACCTCTAAACCAAACAGAAATTTCATTTAGTGTTGATATCAACTCCCTGGGCCTGATTCTGACAGAATAAATGACAGTTATGAACAGGCTTATAGATTTCAATGAGGAGATATAAATCAGCCTGAATAAAAAGATGCAAAGAAGCAAAATCTACATTCTTAATTGCATGTGCAATATAAGGAGATACTGTATTATCTAAACTATAACATAAATCCTTAAATTATCTTTAAAATAAGCCAGACTTGGTTTTTCTTCCACTGCCTCTGTAGCAGTTATAATTCATGACCCATTCTTCCTGTGAAAGGCTAATGATTGTTTTAAATTCCTTTAACACTAAACCTGCAATTTGAGGAATAAATGCTAGTGGGTGGAATGGTTCTTAATGCTTCCTTCCTCCTCCCAAGGTGCTAACATGCTTCTACCTAGATGGTCACCTAATGTCTTTATTTCACAGTTTTCTTGTTTTATGTCTTCCTCCTCATATGTGTAGCCTGCCATCTTCTTGGCATTTCCCTTGAATTTACTACGTAATTGAAGGGAAGTCTCCTGCTTTGTAGCTGCTGTCTACCTTGCCTTTCTTTTTTTTCAAAGATAACTCAATTCCAGAATGCAGGTGTGTGGTTTCTATTTTTCTTATCTTTCACAGTAAGATTTATGAGAGAACTACTTAGTGAGGTTTTCCATGTAGGAAAACAGTTGCTAAAATGGAATAACAAATATTTCAAATTCAATGCCTTATCATTTAAAGTCACAATACCATTGAATTGCATCAGCTGACATCAAGACATTATTGCTCTGGAAGATGTATATATGCTTGCTTAAGCAATGCGAAGTATTTTTTGTCAGAGTAAATCACCTCTGTTTTAAACTTAACTGTACAAAGTTTCTCTATTCTGATGCAAGCTAAAGAGTTGCTAAAGAGTAATGTCAAGTGATTTGTACTACTGCTTTATTGCTCATCCCAAGGAGACATTTTTTCTATATACATATTTTATTGTTCTGATGTTTTAATGATTTCTTATATATTCTGTGTAGAAAGAAAAGCAAAAACCCCAGCTGCATAAACAGCACCAAATGAAGACGACTTTTCCTTGAAGACGCTAAAGACGTTATAGGATGGTATCCTTTTTTTGCTTGTTTTTTTTCCAAGGCCCTGTTTTACACTCATCTCCTTCTCCCCCTAAACCTCTCCCCCCACCTTTCTTCTCATTTAATATGGTAAATCATCAAGTAGTAATATCCAGCTAGTACATCCAGACAACGAAACCTATGAACCTGCAGCGCACCTGTGTGTATCTCCTGTATTGTAGAAGGAAAGTGAATTTATTCATCAGAGGTAGATTCAGCCTTAAGGAACCTGAGTATGCCCATTTCCTATGGAAGTGATCTAACCTCTCCTTGCTAGAAAGGGAAATGAAACTTTCATTACTTTTTTCTCTATATCTGATTAGGAGAGATTTTTTTTTTTTTTTTTTTGCTGTACATTGCTTTGAGCTTGGTGCAGCTGATACAGAATGCTTTAGTTTATGCACAGTTTTCTTTTTGAACAGTGTGGGAAATGCGTCTTTTAAATTTGAATATCTGAGCAATTACACAGATTACTTAGTTCAGTTGTAGTGCTTTTTCATACACTGTGCTGGTTTGGTGAAGTAAAGATATCATTTTTAAATCTAGATATAGTATTTTCTCAAGACAACTTACACCTTTGAAGACATAAGCTATGTCCACTCTTCTGAACAACCTAGTGACCACTTAAATGACATTATTAGTACTGCTGATATTCAGCTAATGGTTCTGAGTATTCCCAACTTAATGTTGTGCCAATAAATTCTACAACGCCACTGGGAGTTTTCTATGACAGAATCCTGAAATGTTTTTGCATGTGTGGGAGTGTTTTAGAAATTTAATTTAGTATCACCACCACCAGCTGATACTGTAGAATTTTGTACGTTGCAGTCTGCATAAACAAAATCGAACTTCCTGTTTAACATCTTGTTCAAAGATGCCTACTCATTTGTCTCATTTCTTATGCATACTTTAACTCATAATTTCTCCAGAACATTTGTAATATTGATCCCATATACTTAGAGGTTTTTCTGAATAGGCGGCACAATGTTCTGAATAGGAGGCATGGTTTTCAGAAGCAGGTGGCTTGGGACTACTAAAGAAATATAAAGCAATATAAGGAAACATTTTTTCCTGTATATTTATTTCATGTTTTCTGAAAAATATGTGCGCTTTAAACTGAATAACAAAGTTTCTAGACTTTTCTGAGGGAATTTTAAATATTTTTTGAGATTCCATTTTACAATAAAATCATCTAAGTTACACACTTGCAATACTTAGCCTATTTACATTTTATTTCCTTTGACTACACCCCTTTGTATGGTAATTGGAACTTTTGCAAAGTTAAAAATAGTAACTAAAAACTGGTTTAGGGATTAAAATATCAATTAGAGATGGATATGTAATAATTTGAAACAGCTTCTCAGGTGCTGAATGAATCTTGTTTCTCCTTTGCTTCCTTTAAGGATTTGCTGGCAAACTTGTCTCTGGCTAATGTAGCCATTTTCTAATGGGCATTTTATGGCCTAGACAAATCATCATGGTAATTAGCTTACAATTTAAGGCTGAAAGAAGTGTATTGTTTTTGTAAGCAGCCCAAGAACCAAAATAATTGGTTTAAAAATACAATGGTTTTCAAACACTGAGTTATGCTAAATACTGTGCTGTGAGAATGAAACAAGACTCATTCTGACTGCCCCAAGAGAATTAAAACTGAGAGCCTTACTCTCTGTGATGTTGATTATTTGGAGCTGGGGAATCCAGTTGAAAGGGTATAGCTGCAATTTAATGCTATTAGTCTGCTGTATCTAGTCATTGGATAATTGTAGACCTTGCAAGACACTGCTCTTATGGTGTTGATATGCACTGGCCTTTGGGAGCACTGATTGAAGAGGAATGATGAGAGTAAAATAGATTCAGATAAAATTAGAGACAACCAGGGCAAATAGATACGGATTTCCTCATTTTAGCACAAAAGAAATCTAGCTTAGGTGAAATGGAATCTAGCTGTTCTATGCTGAAAAGCTACTTACCACAACTCCCTCTGGTATATGCAACAAACATATGGAATAAGCTTGAGGTTTAACTGGTCTACTCAAGTTCATAAGACAAATTCATTATTTTCTGCATTAGGGGGAGAATGTCAAGATCAAAACTTCAGTTCTCATTAACTGGCAAATGTGCACTATTGTAGTACAGAGCATGTATTGATGTATAACTACTTTTCCGCATTTGGAAATCAATTTGTTTCATTCCTGTTGAGGAAGTAGTATGGTATCATTTCATGAGAATAAAAGGCCTCAGTTTAATTGCTGGTCTGAACTTTTGTTTACCATTCATACCTCCCACACAGCATACGTCAACTCCACTACTGAAATTCTTCTTTATTCAGAGATTATACTAATTATGATTCACAGATACTAGCTCAATGCATAACCTTTATCTAAGGATAGAACAATCCAAACATCATCAAAATAGGTAATTAATTTGATAGTGTGGATACAACCTACTGATATTGCTACATATAAACAGGTCTAGTTGAGTGAATAGAAGCTGTGCTTTTGAAGAAACAGCAAATTAAATTTGGGTTGCTATTTATAATCCAAACTTTGCAGTTATTCATGCAACACTGAAAAAGGCAATATAAATTACCCCTACAATCTAAGGGATTTAACTGTCCTAAGTGTTTTTAAGGATCTGTGCCCAAGTCGGTAATGTTTTTTGTGTAATACATTATGAACTGCCCAGAGTGAATTAATGACAATGAGTCTAGATTAATATCATCATACAGACTCCTCAGTGATAGAGAACAAAATTACACTTTATGATAATCAGAAGCTGCATCTTGCTACTTTTTCCTTATCCAGATCATCGCATCTGAGAGAACAGATTCCATTAAAAAACAAAATCAGGATTTGCTAGTCTTCACTAATAAAATTATAATCAAATTTTGGCCCTATGAACAATACTCTAAATTGCTGATGAGCACAAGTTGGGAGACTTCAAAGGGAAGTCTCATTCAAAAGTTTCCATATTTTTTAATGATTTTTTGTATTTCTTTGATGGATATAGGCTGACTGTTTAGAGAGTGATCAGCACTCTTAACTGATTTTAACTTTTTCAACATTTTTTAGTGATAGTCATATTTTCTGGAGATATCTTTCTATCCTGCATCTTTTACAGTCTTTATTGGATCCAAAATGTCAGGTCTGAATTCTTTGGGTTTAAAAAAAAAACAAAAGTCCACATAGAATTCCTGTTTTTTCTAGAAATTCTTATTGAACACAACTTCTTCAAAATTGCCCAGACTTATTCAAACTCTTGATAGTGATATTAAACACAAAGTTTAGAACTAGATTGATAATAAAATTTGGGGCTGTCTTGGTTTCAGCTGTAACAGTTATTTTTGTCCTTCCAAGTAGCTGGTACAATGCTGTTTTGGTTTTGACATCAATCTTGATTTTTTATTTTGTCTGAGAACAATTCTGATAACACAGCAACCTTCTTTAGTTGCTACTTACCCTCATCAATAGAGTCCAAACTGCATGGAATGACTTCCATCAATACTACAAAAATATCTCATTACCTTAAGGTACTTGACAGTAGATTACCAACTAGTAATAATCCATTATTCTGTTATCTTCTGAGCTATACCCAGGAAATTGTTGGGATGGTGCCAACTGGTCCATGTCGAAAGTTTTGAAAATTCAGTATTATGAATTATGAAGTTTCTCTGTGCCTGGAAATGGTTTTTAGTACCATTTAATAGACCGATATAATTTTAGCCTTTAGAGAATAGTTAGACCAGCCCTTTTGGCAGATCCTCTGGTGATGACCAACCAGGTGGCTTTTAGTAAATGTGAAGGAAAGGTTTCCGTACCAGGATGATGCTACGACTCATTCAGCCAAATGAACCACACTAGAGGGGAGCATCTGGTTTCTGAGGGAATCAGCCATTGTAGAGATGACCTATAGCAGGCTGGATGCCAGGAATGCACCCATAGATCCAGATGAAGTCGAATATACAAGACCCATGTGGAGGAAATTTACATGGAGTGCACCATCATCACATGCCCACTCATTAGCAGCAATAACCTGGAGTGACGTAGTATCACCAACAGTGGATGAAATGAATCATCAACTCCAAGAGTCTGAAGACAATCTCACCCCTTCCATCATTTCAGCTGTGGAAAAACAGTCTCGGGAGTTCAGACAATTGAGAAACTATCTGATCTATTCAGCTCCCCATGTGTACCAACCCACGTCTCAGCTATTAACATTGGCTGTTTTCCCCTGAAATCAAATCCTCTTGAGGTACACATTGAACTTCCCCATCTTCCCACATTATCTGCCAAGTAAAGAATTTCACGGGTCTGCAAAAGGTGATTAGAAAAAATTCTTCAATGCTGTACAGTAGACTATGTACATGAAACCCCTAGTAGAAAGGAGCTTACACTCTGTTTCAAAAAAATCTCACAGGTCTACATATAATAAAATTTTATAAATTTGCATATTTATTTAATTATCTTGAGGTTTTCCAAACCTCAAATATCTTTATTTTCAATGAACTAAATTTTAACTACATACAGTTCTTTTGTTCAATTTAAAATCAACCGTTTGGCTATAGGAAAATCTTGTGAAAGTCTTGTGGTTCTTCCATGTTTTGCAGACATTTCCTTTGTTTTTCTTCCAAAATGTTGGCTTGCTCAAATCAGAAGGGTTTCTTCTGTGTTTGCTTCAGATCTGTCAATTTTTATATCTTACCATTCTTTAAACACTACTTTATGACTTTAAAATGAATCCCTGTAACTGTTTGTGATATTCTGTGTCTCTTCATGATTGTTGCAAGGAAAGTTGTAAGGGAAACTTTGCTTATATATGATTGTACACCGGCGAATATCAACAGTAAAGGTTACTGAGGTTAAATAAAACATATCTTAGAAAAAATCATACACTTTGCTGTAGCAGTACCTGTCTAGAATAACTCATATCTTAAGAAGTTAAGAAAAGGGTTATTCAGATGCATTAAGATTCTGACTTAGTTTTTTTAAAAGCAGGTTATTATATACAACCAATAAGGCTAGCAGATTTGTGTCTTCAATTCAGTTCTTAATTTCTTTCAGAAGATAACATTAAATGAATATACAAAAATGGCTTGTAGAACTAGATGTGTGCTTTTCTGTGAAACGGCAGAGAAAACAAACCTGGTGTTTCTTACAAGCTATTCTAAAACAATTAAAATTTAATTTCTGACTCTGAAGTCAAATTTCTTAATTCTGACTTTACAAAGCTGATTTGTTCTCCATCATTTTGTTACTGCTTTTTGATGTTTTGCAGTAAACTGGCAATGCCAATAACCTAAATTCAGAACAGATACAAATAAAATTTCTCATGTCAACATATATTAAGTCTAAATATGTAGTAAATGTAAATAGTGCTTAATTAGAAAGTAAATTGTGTTTCAGTTTCATGCTATTTGCATAGCTGAAAGATATATTGATAATGATAGAAGTGATGCTGTACATATTCACACACGTCCACTTTAACTCAGTGACTTTGTGTATCCTTGGAGACCAGGAAGAGCCAAGATTGCCATGAACTCTGAGAAGCCTTTCCAAATAGAGTAGAGAGTAGACTAAAGTCTCACAGGGTCAGCAAGCACAACATGGATGGGGCTACGGAACTGATGGACAGGGGTAGAGCAGTTGGTGCCATCTACCTGGACTTGTGCAAAGCATTCAACACTGTCCCACACAAAATCCTTGTCTCTAAATTGGAGAGACATCAATTTGATAGGTGGACCACCCGGTGGATAAAGAACTGGTTGGATGGCCGCACGCAAAGAGTTGTGGTCAATGGCTCAGTGTCCAGCTGGAGGCCAGTGAAGAGTGGTGTCCCTCATGGATCAGGGTTGGGACCTGTCTTGTTCAACATCTTTGTTGCTGACATGGACAGTGGGATTGAGTGCGCCCTCAGCAAGTTTGCCAATGACACCAAGCTGTGTGGTTGGGTTGATAGGCTGAAGGGAAGGAATGGCATCCAGAGGGACCTTGACACGCTTGTGAGGTGGGCTGATGCCAACCTCAAGAAGTTTAACCATGCCAAGTGCAAGGTCCTACACCTGGGTCGGAGCAATCCCAGGCACAGTTACATGTTGGGCAAAGAAGAGATTGAGAGCAGCCCTGCGGAGAAGGACTTGGGGGTGGTGGTCGATGAGAACGTGAACATGAGCCAGCTTCAGTGAGTGCTTGCAGCCCAGAAAGCCAACCGTATCCTGGGCTGCACCAAAAGAAGCATGACCAGCAGGTCGAAGGAGGTGATCCTGCCTCTCTACTCTGCTCTTGTAAGACCTCACTTGGAGTATTGTGTGCAGTTCTGGTGTCCTCAACATAAAAAGGACATGGAGCTGTTGGAACAAGTCCAGAGGAGGCTATGAGGATGATCAGGGGACTGGAGTATCTCCCATATGAAGACAGGCTGGGAAAGTTGGGGCTGTTCAGCCTGGAGAAGAGAAGGCTGCGTGGAGACCTCCTAGCAGCCTTCCAGTATCTGAAGGGGGCCTATAGGGATGCTGGGGAGGGACTCTTCATTAGGGACTGTAGTGACACACCAAGGGGTTATGAGCTAAAACTCAAACAGGGGAAGTTTAGATTGGATATGAGGAGGAAGTTCTTTACTGTAAGGGTGGTAAGGCACTGGAATGGGTTGTCCAGCGAAGTTGTGAGTGCTCTATCCCTGGCAGAGTTCAAGGCCAGGTTAGACGAAGCCTTGGGTGGCATGGTTTAGTGTGAGGTGTCCCTGCCCATGGCAGGGGGGTTGGAACTAGATGATCTTAAGGTCCTTTCGAACCCTAACTATTCTATGATTCTAATTCCAAGATAACATTAGAAAGATTAGTATACTTACTATGAACCTTAATGCTATGGTTCATAGTAAAGTGAGTAGTGATAGAATCATAGAATAGTTAGGGTGATGTTAAAGACCTCTGCATTCTTCCTGGGTTTTAATGAGTCTCTTGAATGATACATGATGTAGTACCACCACAATCAGATGCACAGAATAATTATCCTTGTGTCTGGGATTCAGAATACAGCATGAAGGTGGTGACTTATTTTTTTGCTTTCATATTCTGTTACAGTTGTAATACATGTGTGTTACCTTCCATTATCCCAAAATGTTCATATTTTTGCTGTTGATGTTTAACTTTTGATGATCAGACTACTGACAGTGTTATGATTCAGTAGCATGACGAATGTCAGTATCATCAAGCTCTGCTGTCTAGGCTATAGGGTCAGTGATGGTGACAGTGATGGTATTTCCTTTCTTCTCATTCCTTTATCCCATGTAACTGCAGAATATATTTGGTCTGGAAGTGATGCATTAAGTTTTGCCTCTCAAGCTTGATGAATCTGGAGGAATACTCATCTAAAGGGAGTTATTGTGTACTCTAAATCATGAAGATCTCTAAATCTTGAGAAAGAAATGTGTCAAATTTGGAGTAGACATGAGTTATAACACAATTGTCTTTATAAAATCAAGTCCTCTTGAGCACATTTTCTTCTATTATTTCAGTGTGAAAGCAACACTATCTAGATTTAATTTGAAATGCATGTTGTGTTTCAGTTTTATTGCTATTTTCACCTGTCAAGAATTGAGAAAAGTATATTCAAATTGAAAATAATAGCTTATATTCATACGAAAACTTAGATGTATCATTGGAACATATATTGTTTATTTCAGCATAGCTATAATATAGCTGTAATGTGTCAGTAACTGCCTTAGTGCTATAAAAATACAGCTTAAAACATGGCCTGAACCAAATCATAAATCTACTGCATGTATTTACTTGTGTGCTGAACCCTATACTTCTGAATGAGATTATTTTTTTTACCTCAATTTGAAAGATCAAAGTTGTCTCAGATGTACTAGATGCACTGATTTCAAGCTCCTTGGTTGCACTATTAGTCCTCCCCAACTGGATTATGCACTAGGTAAGAAAATATAGAAGAAAAAGTATGAGTCTGTTTCACTCATTTTCCAAAAGAAACAAAAAGTCACATCTATTAATGTTTGTGAGAATTTTAGCATATTATTTATAAACAATATATATGTTTGTCTTATTTTAACTAAATTTCTGTCACTGTGAGTAGCATGGTATATATTAAAAATATAGAGCTGTTGCTGTCTGGGTGGACTCTATTATATTGATAGGAAAAGGTTACAAGCTAGGCCCACAAAGAATTTAGCTAAATATTTAACATATCTTCAATTACTAAAGCATGCAATGGTAACCAGAAGGTGTTGCATTCCCAACATCCATTTAATTTTGGAGAAGTATGACTCCTTTAAACCATTATAACAGGTTATGCACTCACATCTTGTCGATGGCAGCTCTTTTTTATGATTTATTTTTTTAACCAGCCATTTCTCCATCCATAATTCCCAGAAGGGGAAGTAAAAGACGTGATCACACAAAAAACGTGATCAGCTGTAAAAGGATAATCTCAGTGCCCCACATGACGCATTCTTATCATGTCTTAAAGCACATACATAAATTGAGAAGCATGAGTCATAACTGCATAGCAAAGATCAGGTAGTAATGGCTGTTATTTTCATTTAGAATAAGGATTCGCTAACTTCACAGGACAGAAAAGAGCCACTGTGATTATCTATTCATTCTTTTTTTTTTCAGTATTCCATAACCATTTCTGGTGCTTTGATTTTTCTTTTTTTTTAAAAAAAAAAGTAAATATAAAAGCCTTTCAAAGATACCCTCTAAACTAATTCTTTCTTTTTGTTCCATGAACCTTCCCTGTTGCCAACATCATTCTGTTAATTAACATTTGTCAACCTCGTTTAGATCTCTTTTCTAAACTTAAGCACTGAATAAGAGAACTCTCCATCGGAAAGTTAGGGGAGAGTTCACTGAAACAAAAGTTTGAAACTATTTTCAGTAGTGAATTTCACACTGGAGTATTCAACTGAACTTGAGGAGATGTAAAGTACATTTGTATTATCCCTCATTTAAGTTGTGTTACTTAGATATAGTGCAGCGTCTCACTTTAGCAGCTGTTCTTTACACCTGAAGCTATTGTAAAAATCTAGGATCTCATCAGTTTAGGTTTTTTTCCCCCATCATTTTCTTGACTTTTTTCTTGTGACAAACAGGGCTTCTATAAATTAACTCAGATGGTGCACATTTGACCTCAATTTTTGAATGTATTCCCTGGGTCAAGTACTTTTGTGTGTGAGAACAGAGTCATTCTCCCCACCCTGAGGCAATCAGAATGCTCATGCATTTAACATACCATCAATACATTTTCAATCATAAAAATTTTTCTACAAGCTTCATCTAAGCAAATAAATTTAATGCTTAAAACAAAGGCAATTACAGTTTATTTTCTAGCCTCTGCTTACCCATATTAAGCTATTTTACTGAATAATAGAAGTTACTTTATAATAATAATCTAATAATAAAAAGTTACTTTAGTGTGTACTTTAGCTGGTATATAGGTATTTCAACATATTTAAGTGAAAAGTTATTTTGCTCTGAAAACTCCAACAAATCTTATCTTTTCCTTTTTTAATGTAAATTCAAGAATGATATTGTTTCATCTGTATCTGACTGTCTCACCCCTGCTTTGTCTTATCAGTTCCTTTCATTGCCAGGAGCTTTGCATCTACAACCTAAGTGCCAACATATGGTTACATTCTGTAACATGAACTCATAGCTAAATCTATGAAGTTCATTCTTTAGTCTCTACCTTTGGGATATCAGTAGGTGGTAATCTTAGCAACCTGGATATGATATCACCATTGTGGCATTTTCATTGACACAGCTCTGCTACAGAGACCCTTTGCCCCCAAGTATAATTCCTGAAAAATTAGCTTCTCATTACAAAACATTAAATTCTTGTCACTCAACCCTGTAGCTTGATGGAAGTGTTGGATATGCAGTGGGGGTAAAATGCTTCCCTAAAGGATTAAACTTGGCACTTCCCTGCTTGGTGATATGGGCTGTGGATGGGTGGTCCCTCTGGATCTTCTTTCAGTAACAGGTTCACAGGGAAGTAGACAGCAGCTATAGAGAGGACTAGAAAGCTTTAATTCAGCAACCCCAAAGTTTTATGAGTTTTGAAGTGCTAACTATATTATTCTTATGCTTTGTTATACTGGAAAAGGAAAGGATTGCCTTTGAGAGAGAGGGTTTTGTATTTATTACTAATGAATATCCTACCGAAACTTCTCTCCTGGGTGGTTTGCCTTTTCCTAATTTAACTTTCTAGTGAATGTTTGAGTTGCCCATTCTTTCCTCCTCGTGGTGATTTAGGTTTGGTGAAATCTAAACAATGTGTTTCATATTTCTTATTTGCCAAGAGAGACTTTCAGGGCAAGGCTGAAAGAAAACAGTGCTTTTGGTTAACATCTCTCGTGAAAGCAATATATCTAGAATAATTGTCCTGGGAAAAGCAAGCCAAAGAAATCTGCTCAGCTGTAGACTGACTGAAGAGCTCAACAATGTGATAAATGGGTTACCTTATCTAAGTATTGAATAATGTCAACCTGTATATAGCAGCTTTGACATCCATGCAGATTTTTATCACATTCATATAAAGAGGAAAGTTCCTCTAGGAATGCAAAATGTCAAAAAAATGTTCCCATTCTCTACAAATTGGCAATGATTTGAAATAAATACAGCTGAATACTGAGAAACAATCATGTAGTGATTATGATTACATATGTTTCTTCTGGAATTGAAAAAATACATATAAAAATAGGTGTTTTTTCCTATGCTTAAAAGCCCTAAACAATTAAACAATATTTATCAGCAGTGACCATTAATGTAGAAATTAGGAGCTGTTCATGTTATCATCAGGAGATAATAATTTAGGACAGCACTTTTAAATATTGATCAAGGACTTTTCAGAAAACCTAGTCAAAGCCATTGCTATCTCATAATTTGAAATTAACCGAGCATTTTTTTATTTTTTTAAATAAATGAATAGTTAAAAATAAGACTCCTATTTTTGCATTGGAATGGTAAATTGTAACGACAGTTTAACAAATCTGCCCAACCATTTTGAAATCTGTTTTCACAGACATATTTTATTTTAGCTATGTGTTAAGTGTGCAATAAATCACCACAGAAACTAGAGAGCAATAAGAACTCCATGTTAAGTCAAGTAGTCGAAGGATTCAATAACTAAATAACCATGTCATAGCTGGATTGACTTTGACTGTGGTGTCAGCATTTAGATGTATAATTTATAAGAATTAAAAAAGATATATTTATTCACTTCAAAGATATGAAGTAGTCTGCTAAGCTGCATTCACTATAGTTTGTTTATGCTACTTTCTGGAGTTGAAGGGCATTCTTCATCTTCTTATTATTTGTGGTTTAAATTAGAAGGTCATACAGCCAACAGTTAAAAAAACAAAAAAGAAAACAAAAAAACACATCCACCTGTATTGTTGGCTTCTGCAGTCTATGGGCCAGCATAGTTTGAAACAGTGCTTGGAAGAGATTCGTTCCCCTGAGATATCATGGTCATTTTTCAAGTACAACCACTATTCATTCCCTCTGGAGACACTTTGATTCCCTTTCAGCCTACCAGCTACATATGTAAGCTACCTTTTCAAAGTATGTATCAGTGAAATTCTTCTCCTGGCTTTTCACCTACTAATTGCAAGCAGGGAACTAGCTCTCCTTTTTCAAACAAAGCTACAATTTTTCAGTCTTCTCTCAGTTTAACTATGGTTGTAGGGCCATATACTACATAAATCGTGATCATGATAATGTGAAGCTTTCATCTTAGTTTAAAATTGCATCTGTCTGCTGCAACATCTTTGAAATCTTGATAGAGAAAGAATTCAGACCTGGTTTTAATTATTGTCTCATGTACTTGGCAAAGGTTAATATTTTGCATGGGGAAAAAGATCAGGCTGTAATTCCTCGATTTAAGGCAAGGACTCATAATTTTGCCTAGTTGTATCTTCCAATACTAGATAAAAGTTAAATTCTTGAAAGGAAGAAATTTACTGGTTTTTTTTGAGAAATGTTTTTCTCATGGTTTTCTTATTGCTTGTTCAGTGTATAAACAGAAAGATTATTAGCTCTGTGTAATTAGGAACAAAAATAATTCCATATGCTTTCGTTTAGTAAATTAACTTTTTAAAGTGAAAAGAAATCACAGATTGGTAAACATAATAATTTTTCTGTTTGTATTACAAATTTATTAACAACTCATTGGTCCTAATGTTAAGCAAATTAAACTAACTCTCATTTGGCCATAGTTTTCCGATAAAATGAAGTTAATCAGACTGAAGCAAACACCAAATCAAAGAAGACTGCAGACACTGTTTTGTTACTTCAACTGCTGCCAATCATATGAAACAGACAATTAAATTTTACTGTGTCATATTAACTCTTCATATTAATTCTAGTGATGCTATGCTTTTTAGGATGTGACAAACATCACAAGATAGATATCTTTTTATTTCAACTTGCAGTATGTCTTGAATATGTTATCTTTTGTTTGAAGTTATTTTTGCCAGCTGGGTTTGTGTTTTTGTCCTGGGTTCAGCAGTTGCAGTCAGTTTTTCTTCTCTTTAGTACCTGGTGTTCTGACTTAACCCGGGAACAAGGTTGATAAGGCCGATGTTTTTGGTTGTTGCTGAGCGATGTTTGCCCTGACCAAGGACTTTGTGAGCCTCATGCTCTGCCGGGGAGGAGGGGAAGCCGGGAGGAAGGAGGGACAGGACTGTACTGACAGGACCAAACTGACCAAAGAGGTATTCCATACCATGGCACGTCATGCCCAGGAGGTAACTGGGAGTGATCCGGAAGGCCTAGTTCTCTCGGGGTGGTTGGAAGAGGTGGTCGGTCAGCACTCGGTTGGTGGGGTGTCGTGAGTTATCTGTTGTGGTTGATGGGATGCTGTATTCTTTTTCTTTATCATTATTATTATTGGTGGTAGCAGTAGTGATTTGTGTTATACCTTAGTTACTAAACTGTTCTTATCTCAACCTGTGGAAGTTGCATTCTTTTGATTCTCCCCCCATCTCTCTGGAAGCAGGGGAGGGCAAGAAAGGGGGGTTGAGTGAGTGAACGGGCTGCGTGCTTGGTTGGGTTTAAACCACGACAATTCTAATACCAACATATGACCTGGATGGATATTGCCTAACATTAGTATTTTAAAGAAATAACAAACTCTAAAGTTTCTAAAATGGAAATTGAGTTTTCTTATCATTATAATGTCACAAACTGAGTTAATTTTGCTATATAAAATATGCAAAGTTGGTTTTGGTTTGGTTTTGGAGATTTTGGTTGTTTGTTTATGAGTATCATGTCTTGTGTTTTTAAAATGTTTCTTAAATTCTTTTGGCTAAGAGGACTAATAAAGTGACTGATGTTGAATTTATATGGTTTTGGGTTTATGTTTTAAACAATATCTTTCAATACTCAAACTTATCATCCAAACTATTTGACTACCATAATTCCATTTTTCTAATCCTCAGAATTAAGTAAATACATGCTAAATGAGAGTACAAGCTGGTTTCATCTTCCCAGTCTCATAAACAGAACAAGGAACAGTTTGACATAAAAAACTGAAGTATCTTTTCTTCTCTAAAGATAAACTGTCCTCATTCGAAAAGACAAATTTTGAACATTCAGTGTTGTCAAACTGGAATTATCATGAAATTAGTTCTATAAAAAACAAAAACCGAAAAATGACCAATTAACTAAAATGTGAAGAAGCACTTCATATACTATTTATGGTGTAATATGACATCTTTACCCCAAAACTTCAAACTGTCTAGTTTGAAGCAAGCTAGTGATGTTAGTCAGACTACAGACTAATTTTTAGATAATTACAGTAGCAATTTTTTTTATTTACTGTATAAAGAGCTGTGTATATACTAATGTTAGTTTATTCTGAATATTGAAAAAATGCATCTAATTCAGCAAATATCTGGAAAGTGTGCCTGCTCATGGCAGAGGGGTTGAAACTAGATGATCTTTAAGGTCCTTTCCATCCCTGTCCATTCTGTAGGTCTATGACTCAATGATCTAAGGTTTTTCAGAGGCTATTCTGTATACTCAGAACATATGAAGCAGGCTTATATACTTTGTAAATTAGCCAGTCTCTGTGGTGTTGAATATTAGGTTGACAGTCTTTGATTTCCAGACAACTTACTTTTTGGATCTAAGTCTTCCATATAATTCCACTGAATTAATGTAATTCAGTCAGTGATTTCACTTCTTCAGCTTTTGATTCTCCTCACTTCTTCTTATGTGATACCATGCAGAACACACCCATAAAGTAATTTTTTGTTTACTTAAAATATGGCATGCTTTTTTATGCTTTCATAGAAGATGTCTTTGGCTGTCTGACAGTTTATTTGAAAACTGTTTTAACTACTGTATTAATAAACAGTGCTACTTAAAGATCATGGCAATATGTTTTGCATTTTCGTTCCCCATTTTTGTATTATTCAGACATGTAATGAAAACAGTATATGGGGCTAGCTTTTAAGCATTTATTTTTAACTACTGTTTATGTCTCCAAATTCATTCCTTGTGCAAAATGTGCCTAGAAAGGCAATTAATATGGATGAGTTTGACCCATGTTCCTATATTTTCACATAATTTCTGCAAAAGACAGTTGTCTGAACTAGTCTCTGTGGGAGAACTGTATCATACGCTAACTTTGAAAGAGGATTAAAGACATGATATAATAGTTTTTCTAACTCCAGTTCTATGATTCTTTATGATGTGATTATGAAGCAAGCAGCCAAAAAATAAAAAAATATGAGCTTTTAAACCCAAGATTTAGCTGTAGTCCATATATTTATTTCATAGAAGAAAGAAAGATGAAGCAAATCATATATACATGTCAATTGCAGAGAAGACAAGCTTCTCTGAAATGCTGAAGGATTTCATAGGGATTCCATAATTCTTATTTGTTGTGGATGTAGCCTTTGCTTAAGCATATGTTTTTCTAAATACTAGCGCATATCAGACTGCTATGGCAAGGAAAGTCTTTCTCCTGCAGAAACATCTGTTTTGCTGCATCCGAATGAAGAATTTTCTACCCCAAATCTCATAGATCATGAAATATTTTTCTTCATTCAATGTGCTTAAAAAAAATTGAAGGCTGAAAAGTAGTAGCCTAATTAGAACAGAAACAAAACACAGGGATTTAGGAACACAATTTGATTGGCCTTCACTGTGAATTTCAGACTTTTAAAGATTCCCCTCAATACTCCTTCTTAAAGGTTGTAATGTTTTCCATGAAGTATTGTTCATTAGTCCAGGTTCCCCTAACGTTAGCTGCTGCCATTCTAAATGTATTCTGCTAATGCAAAGAAAAATGATCATCCCAAATGTGTGGTCTCCTGTAATCTCTGCTGTGAGGCCAATAAAGCCGAAATATGCATTTGCAAAATTGTACTGTAAAACACTCCCCAAAGCCACTGGTGCCAGCTAAAAAGACATTTTTCTGTCTCTCACTGATAAAGAAAAGCACTTAAGGAATGAAAGGTTTAGTTTACTGGTTTTGTGCTAACTGAAGCTTGGCTGTAATTGCAAATATTTTAACATTGGCCTGAGCAATAGAAAGACATTTGACACTTCTATAATAGAGCTATTTCAGGGATGAAGCTATTTTGTTTATTGCACAATAAGAAAATCTTATGAAAATCATTATTTAGAAAAAAAAAAATAAAATATGCATACACTATCAGTACATCTTCAATATATTGTGGAAGCAGAACCACCCCACAATTATCATAGACTTGTAAAAAGTAATGTTTAGCTATAATAAAGTTTGCTTGCATGATGATGTCTTGCAACTTAGTCTAATTACAGCTAGCATAAACAAAATGATGATTAATCCTCACAAAATGTCCAATGGTTTATAGGCTTTGGCTTCAGTTTTGCATTCTGAACGTGTAGGAGCTTTCAACAAAGTCCAGTCTTGATGCAATTCCCCACAATTATCTTCTACCCCAGTGTATATACAGTGACCTACATTCTGCAGTAAAACAGTAAAACAGCTTCTGCAGAGAAGCATATATTTGGAGGATTTTCTTCTTTTTATGGACACAAGCAAAGATTTTTATGCATGTGGTTCATGAGGAGCGTGTTCCTCTCTGCTTTTCCTGGATTAAGTATGACAAATCCACACTTCATTGAAGTTGCTGATGTCCATAGAGATGCTAGCTTTGTGAACAGACAGTTTTTTTGTTAACACAAGCAAACTCTCCATTAACCACATCAAGAGACAAGTGAGGGTTCACAAGAGGAAAGCTTAATTTCAAACAATTTGTCTTCCTTTTTGTGACTTCTGTAATTTGTTTTTTAAGATTTTTTGTAGTTTATCATTCTTGTGGGCATTTTTTATGTTCGCCTAACAGCTCCTCCTGGTCATAAATGAAATGCAAAAGCTGGTAAAAACCAGAAATCAGCCTTTTGAAGGCTATGTCTCATCACTGGATTTCATTAGACAATATACAGTGTTTTATACTGTTTGAAATTAGCAAAAATCAGTGCTAAACCAGTGTAATTTTACTCAATAAATGACACTGATAGCACAAATATTTGTGTCTGATGACTTGCCATCTCCTAGCACTTTTGATAATCCTTACTGGTTACTTTTATTAATAGAAAGTATTTAGAAAAGCCAAACAGTAATAACTAACAAATGTAGATTTTTTTTTCATTTCTGCTTACAAAGTAGTTAAAATTTATTCACGCTGTATACAGTTACAAGGACAATATGTAATAGCACCCATTCTATTGTTATTTTGGCACAAAAGAATAGGTTCCGAAGATAATAAGGTTGATTTTTATGATAGCTGGTAATATTTGCCTCCAATAGATGAATAAATATTAAAGGGGAGGGGAAAAAAAAGAAAAATTGAAAAAGAAAATGAAGATGAAAACAGTAGCTGAATTATTTTTTTTTATGTATCTCAGTTCAGTTCATTCTACCTTTGCCTCACATATTTTAAGTGATTTATCCTCTGAGCGTATTTAACTGATTTTTTGATTTCTTTGAAATTGATTTGTAGTTATTGCTAATATCTGTTCTTATTGTTAGAACATCAACTGGTACAAGAGTACATGTAAAAACATTTCTTAGTTGTGTTCTTGTAAAATTATTCATTATTCTCCATCCTTTCTCACTATAATACAATTTTCATATTAATAACTCATTGTTTGACTTGCCTGAAGAAGATTTAGACACTGTGTTTGCTACCTGCAAAAGAAATTATGAATCAGAGAGCAGAACAAAACAGATGAAAAAGAGGCAAGAAAGGCAAGCAAACAAAAAAAATCCCATCATTACGAAAAGAAAGTCATGTAAAAAAAAAAAGGAGATAATCTTATTTCCCAAATAATTACAGAGATGGCTATCAGGTGTTTCTAGGAGGAACTGTTATGTACAACAAGGTTGTGAAGACATTGATCCCAAAGTATGCGTTAGAAACTTCTTATATAGATTGCGTATTTTTATCGACTCAGATTGATAAGGACAAAATGTATATACAAAAAATATGTAGCCTGCAAACTGGTTAAAAGAACAGACTGGAATTTTTGAAACAGAATAACCATGGGTAGTTGCAAATGTCAAAAATATAATAAAGTTATAGCAATATAGATACGATGGAATTTTAGGATGTGTATATTTATTCAAACACTGGCCATTGAAATGATATTTTAAGATGAATACTGGATTACTTGAAACAATAGTAAATAATCAATAGGAATAATTTCTGATTTTAATGCAGTGCTTTTTATACAAATTTAAAGAAATGATCTAGAATAAGCCCCCTCAGGAACTGAATAGATTTGCTTAGCAAACTTACAGATCAAATCTTGAGTAGGAAAATAGGTCATAATCCTATAATTATGCATTCACACAGCTTCTTTTTGCATGCAGTGGGAGTGCTGACTTATTTTAGCAATTTAAAATTCATCTTCTGATACCACCTTGGGACAGTCAGGAATTGAGCCAAAACCCAGAGTTTCTTAGTCCTTACTCTGCTGTATTCCCATTACTGTTTATGATTTACATTGGTCATAGTTTACATCAGAGGGGAGCTGAGATAGTGTACCATTAGAGGAAAATTAAAATTCATATTTTTAGCTTATCAAATGCTTTTAGCTTTTAAATGCATGAAGTAGTTCTTTCCACCACATGTAACCTCTTCAGCTTTCATGACCTCTCTACAGCTCTGAACAGAAAACAGTGCTGAGTTGATTATAAATGTGTGAAGGAGAGATGGAAAAAGAACAACTACTGTAAATATAACTCAAAAAGTCATGGCAAACTGGGTAGTTAAATAATTTTGTGATTTCAGTAGACAATGTTCTATCTGGTAAGAAGCTTTGTCAGAAGAAAGCTGTTAACACACAGCTTGTAGAAAAGTCTTTCACTTAGTCTTCTTTTTATGTTAGTTGGAGTTGTTTGTTTGTTTGTTTGTTTTCAAAGATTATGTGCATTATATTTGTATGCTGACCTTCCCAGGGGCGGATGTCACTTTACCAGAAAACAAAGCCAGCACAATCAATGGGAATACTCTTCCTGAATCTTATGTTAGCTTTTGTACCTTAGGTTTGGTCTCATAGAATTTGTAGAAGTTTGTAGACTGACTTTGATGGACAATAAAAAGATTGGTATAAGTGCAAGTACTCATCTGACAAGGTAGACACCCTAACCAAGATGGTGACTTTCCCAGTTTGGAACTTCCCTAACATTCTGAATGCTAACATACTTGCTAGCATATGGTGCTAACATATCTTATTTACCTGGGAAAAGAAAACCTGACTGCATAATTCTGCTATAGGGAAACTGTGGTGAAAATGCTGAAAATAGAGTTTTTCTTAGATACTAAGCAGTGATGGAAGCACAAAAATAATAGAACAAATTATTTGAGAAAGAACAAAAATGATGACCCATAACACTCAACTTCTGATGTAGGAGAAGTAATGGTAGAGAGATTTTTGAATGACAGAGATGGATGTTATTTGTTACAAATGTACCCGTAAGTGTTATGATAAACTAAGATAGTTTCTAAGTTATCTATCTAAGATAAACTAAGAAAGTTTCTATATCTACCTCACCGCTGCCCAGTTCTAAGCTTACTCCCAGTCACTTCACAGTGAAATAGCAACACTTCTGCATGCTGACCTTATCACCATTATAAAGTCAGTCATGAATATTTTGATGAATTATAGTAAACAGATGACTAAATTCTGAAGAACTGAATCCTGGTTTCTAATACTCTTCTAACAATTTGCATTGGTGACTAATATAAAATATAGATTATTTTCAAAATAACCATAAATTTTATTTCATTCATTGTATGTTTGCAATCTTTTAAGAGCTATGACCTATATTTTATAGACTGGACTTTTATAGACTGGACCAACTCTCCTTGTATTTGCAACTCAAGAAAAGTTTGGGGGAAAAAAGAAAAGTATAATCAACCTTGGAATGAGCTGAACAGGGAAATATAACCTACAGCTGCATTAGAACCATCTCCTCACAAATGTGACTTCTAAGATCATGGCAAACAAAGTTACTTAATGTATTTATTTTGTTGTGTAAATTCTGTTTAGTGCGTGAAATTCTGGAAACATTGTCAGTAGAAGGTAGGCACAACTGTTACCTTTGGTCTCAACTGTTGCCCTCTGGGTCGAGAGAGCCCTCTGGAAACACAAATAATTTGCTTATCCCCAAAGATCAGTGAATATCAGCATGAAAAACTTCCTGAGCCCTACAGGAAAGTCCTGCATGCGTTGTCACAGCCAGAGGGCAGAAGGCAGGTGAAGGCATGAGCCCAAAAATGAGGAAACTGCAGATCAAGGACAGAGACAAAAGGGTATTGAGAGGAGTTGTGCACGCCAAAAAGGAAGAGCTATATGGTCAAGTTTAAGTGATGATGGGAAAGGAGAAATCCCCTTGTCACCCAAGGGGAGGAATGGGACTTGGTAGAATTCAGCCAACCCACAAATCACTGAATATGGCTGGACTAGAAAGTGCAAAGCAGAGGTCACATACTGAACTGAATGAGTATCTTTGTTTTCAAGCCTCTTCTTTTGACTGACTCCTGCACAGCTGATTTTTTCCCTAATTACCAAGCTACTTTGCTCCTATATAATGCACTGTAAAAATGTTAACTCCTGCAATTGGAAAGTATGTCTTTGTAATTACTCCTCAGGAAAGAGGGAGCAACTGTATCTCTCAGTTTGGAGACCTATCACACAGAAATAGATTTAATAGTACTTTTGCATCTTCTGTTTCTTTATATTTGGAAATACATGTTAGCCTTAATAAAAACCTGCGAAGCAGTTAGACCCAGTAGAAGAGTCTAATTAAATATTAGGTTTTGTATATTCAATTTTCCTCCATCCACTACACATTTCAGTGAACAATTGTGTTCAGATTAAATAGCAATTTTAATGTCATTTTCTTTCACCAAAATATGCTACAATGTTTTTTAATTTATATAAAATAAAAATTTAAAATATATACTTTATAAAGCATAGATTTCACTCAATTACTTGAATAAGATTCAGCTGAGAAAATCTGATTAATTGTATTTATTAATTTATTTGTGTGAAGAAAAAGCCTGCAAGCTTGGGACAATCTCCAAATCCTGAAAAGTGTCACACAAGTCACTCTGGATGCTGTTGTTTGTTTGTTATTATGAATGGGTGGAGCCAACTGACTTTTGCCCAGGATGTGGGCATAAGGGTGACTGATCCAGTGTACAGTTATTCTTACAGAAGAGGCAAACAAAACCCTTGCTTGATACATCTCATTGTTAGAATTATGGACTCTTTTGTATTACAGATATTAGCAAATGTAATTAAATAGTCTTTTTTCTACCATCATTCCTCCTACAGAAGTATGATGAAAGCTTAGAATTCAGATGCAACAGTGTTTGCTTCTTAGTTATTATAGAAGAGTGTAGGCACAAAGCTGGTAACTTTTAATAACACATGTACTTGCCAGTCCTATGGGTTTCATTGTGCTACTGGTACAGGAGGGGATGTGCATGATCAAAGCAGGGGATCATTATCTTGCTCTGAGTTATTTATGTTCTTTGAAACAAGATGCTATGCTTCAAACAGATTTTTGTGGCAACAGGAAAAGCCATTTTAAAAAGAGCATAGTTCAGGGTAGAAAGACAAGTTATCTCTCTCAATTTACCATTAAAATTCTTTTAATCTCTGTAAAACCTGAAAGATAACACAGTCAAGGCTTGGATGCTGATGACTAAAACAGAAAATCTTAGTTAAATTTGTTCCCAAACACAAACTTTGAAAATAAATCTAGGTATGGATTACAGTTTAAAGGAATTCAATTTTTCTGAATTTCAGAAGGTGTCAGCAATGTTTTAACAAACTTAAAGTGCATGGTGCATGCAGTGTAACCAAAGATTAACCCACCAAACTTTAGGATTGAAAGATTTATTATACTTCCTGAATCAGGAAGAGAATACACTTGCCATGAATGTTGAACTGTGTATAATAATCTTAACCTAAAATGGATTGTATTCCCTATGCACTTTTATGGTGTTTTTTTTCCTAATTAAAAGTACATGCCTTAATAATATGAATTAACACACTGACATTTTCTAAATACAGAATGATGTCATTTCATCCCTATAAGGTGAGATAGGTCAAATCCATAAACTAATGTGTGCAGGCACAGATGCAGAATGTACTAACTAAATCTCTGTGTTCACCTTGGTATGTAACTAGGTTCTTAGCAATGAGGGTTTTAACTCTAAATCTTTCCCAGGTTGTAATTAGTATAAATTTAGAGATTTAGCCTAGAGCAGAATCTGATTTTTGTATTTTAAATAAGTTACAAATTTATTTCCACATTTTTAAAAGCATCTGTGACTTTCAAATATTTTTTCATGTTAAGTTTGATAGCAAATGAGGTGTGTAAAGACCACATCTCTAAACTAAAGTTTTAGCACATTCGTTCCATTTTGCTGTGGTGTATTTTTCTTTCTGTTCTCATCCAGGTGGAGAATGCACCTCTGGAGGGAAAACAAATATCTGACATGCATATGTAGGACTAAATGAAACTCTTCAAGGGTATTGCAGAAAAATGTCATATAAATATTATAAGTCCTCCACTGTGTGGGGTAGCTAAAAATTTGTAACAGGACTAATGGTGATTCTACATATATATGAAAAGACAAAAGTCAAGGGTTCAGGCTTAAAGGATATATTTTAACTTGTTCTGGTTAAAGAAAAGTTGGTAAAGCATGTATTCGTTAACTCAGCAAATGTGACTAGTATTGAAAATACAAAGTTAGCTGACCAAGATCAAACCAATTTAAAAACAGAAAGCAAGGCATCAAGCAATCCTAAAATGAGGGCACCATGACATCAATTTAGTGTTCATTGGGCACGGTAGGTAGATAAACTATTTTGAAGAAAATATTCTTCTGAGTTTGGAGAAAATTAATTTTTAAAAAGGTATGTCATTGTGATTCATCGTTGCAGAAGGCAAAGTGAGCGCTTGGAGAAGAGGATGAGGAAAGAGATTTTCTTTATTGCTTGCAATGGCTTTTAGAAATCTACTGGAAAAAATTTTGTTTTCTTAAACTAACTGCTCTAAACTGCCTGACTGCAATCCTGACCTATCATCATTGTAACAGATAATGTCATAACACAGATCCATCACAATTTATTACCTAAATATATTTCATTTTTTTTTTCCTCTCTTTTCTCTCAGTGTCCTCCAGCAGTCTGAAGCTGCTTTTGATGACAGTTCTGGAAAATAAAAAAGTTGTGGAATGTGTGGGAACCAAGAGCCTGGGACACTACTAAACCACCATAACTAGAAAACTGTGTCATCCATGAAATATAGCATACACCAGTTTATATTTTACTGTTTAGATTAGAACATAAACTGTAGCACATGGAAACTTTTCCATATGCACTGGTTCCAGTGCCTAGGATTAAAACTGGAGGCTCAAGTCTCTAAATTTGGGACTAGGAACCTCAAAATTCCACTCAGACATCACCTATATCTTATCTACATTTTATAGAAGAACTGATTTTGCTACAGTGACGTTCTCCTTTTGCATGGAGTCTAATATCCATATAATCCAGTTTCTGGATAGCCCACAGTGCTTGAATGTTATATTTATTTGAATTATTTCTGTTTGTTTGACTAAGTAAATTGCAGGTTGAAGACTCTGGAGTTCTGAATAGGAGGTCAGAGTCTGTAAACACAATAATGTGGATATAATAAAGCAACTGTTACTCGCTATATATTCTTAGCAGGGAAGTCTAGTGGTAACTTGAACAGAAGTTAAAAGTCAAAAG
The DNA here is from genome assembly GCA_002631895.1 of Agapornis roseicollis. Classification (NCBI taxonomy): domain Eukaryota; kingdom Metazoa; phylum Chordata; class Aves; order Psittaciformes; family Psittacidae; genus Agapornis; species Agapornis roseicollis. The sequence continues at coordinate 40,239 of NDXB01021666.1, read as the reverse complement.
ATCTGTTCTGTACTTTTATCACTAGCCACTGTTTCATTTGTGATAATGGCTAATCTGCAAAGCTACAATTTTCCACAGGAGCTGAGTTATAAAATGTAGATTAGAGCACTCTTTCACTTTTGAGAAACACAGGTCACATGGATCAAAAGCACAGAAAATTTTTAAGTAGTCTGGAAGGTGATATCTCAGGTTTGGGTTATGCATCATGCATTCTTAGATGTTTAGAAAGCAACCTGATTTTAACTACTTAAAATTTTCATTGTCTGGCCTCAGGATGAAGTTTTCAACAGATAATTATGGCAGAAATTGCCCAGTTATTTTTCATTCTGAGACTGAGAATTAGAATCATCTGGAGACCAGAAATTACCTTCAGGAAAGGATTTTGAGGTATTAAAATTTGTATCACTGGGAATGAGAATCATCCCACAGAAATGCTGGTATTGTTTAGGAATGATAATAAGTAAGGATTATTGTCCTTATGTCTTCTTGCTGAGAAGTCCTCTGTTATCAGATTTCATCAGGAAAGACAGTTTAATCGCTGGTATGTCACTACTTAACTTTCTATTTTGGAAACTAAATTATTCCTCTGATTTTCCTTTTATTTTTTTTTTTAATGTATTCTTTTTCCCATATAAGAGATGTTCTGCAGCCCTTTAATCATGTTCCTTGACTTCTCCAAACTTTTCATAATTTTTTGTCTTTCTTTGAACACATAATTAGATACAGCAATCTAACACTGATGGCTTCAGTGATATTACAGATGTACTATAAGCTCTTTACTCATACTTTCTTACTACAACTTTAAGGACTTTTGTATTCCACAATGAAAACTCATGTTCAAGTAATTATCCATGCTGACCTCTAAGACACTCAATATTTCTCTCATTCCTAAGAATTCCCAATTCTAAAGAATGACTTACATTCCTTTTTCATAATTATGGTCTTTCCGCTTGGCAGTGTTGAAACATGTGACATTTTCCCACACTATATTTACCAAGATACTGAGTTCATTCTGCATACATGACATAGTCTTATTCCTATTACTGATTCTCTTGATCATTATCATTAGCAAATTTAATGATAATATATTTACATTGTTTTTCCTTAAGTGATTAATTAAAAAGGGTAATTATTATGTATTTAAGAAACAAAATCTATGGAGCAACATTAGAAAAATTACCTTATGACAATAATTATAAATTTAAAAACTATTTATCTTGTTTTAATCTTTTAAATGTGCAATACTGACTACCAGATATAGGAGTGTAAGTGTACCTACACTGAAAATACAAAGCTTATCATCCAATAGCTAGATATACTCCAAAAGTATATAATAGTTTGAAAAACTTACATAAAAAACTACCAGTTGCAAAATATATAAACTTTACATTTTTCTTTGCTTCCCTTATAAATCTTTCATATTCCCTGTCTTTTGGTGTGTGTTTATGACTATCAGCTCCTCCTCTTTTCTAATTAGTTAATTAACTAATATTTCCAGTTTCCTTCTATATCTGTTTTAGCTAGCATAGCCTCCTTCCTCAGCAGAAATTTTGACATTTTTGGCACTTAAGGAATTCCCAATTATCAGTCAGATTTAATTACTTTCTCCCAATGGACATTGCTCATAATTGTTATCAACTTCATGAAGCTAGCCTATAAAATTGAAATGAACTGTAAATATGGTGGAGGTTGGGATTTCGCACTCTCAGACCTAATTGACTCATTATTTCTTGCTGTTAATTTTTGCCAAGATGAGTGCTTTTTCAAACTTGGCAACAAAAAGCCTGTATTTCTTCTATATTAGATGTAAAATTTTTGTTTCAGATTATGTTTCGTAATTTTATAAATCCTGAAAGAATTGAAGGGCTCCCTTCATGTGACTTCTAACATGTCAGTAAGAATTGAAATCATGCCAATAATGCATGTTGTTCCACTTACATGTGATATATTGGTCTTGAAGAGGTTTATCATCCTGTTGTTTAGTGTGATTTGGTAACCTGAAGCTTCATATACAGTGGTTTATTACTACAGTAACTCCTAGTTACTAAAGTTTGTTTCACAATATTGATAACTTAGAAACAGTTATTTTTAACATATGTACCATCCCCCTCCTTTTTCCCTACTGACTTCTTCCTAAATAGTTTATAGTCATCAATGGAAAGACTGCAATGTTGTGAATCTTACTGAACATTTTCATTTAGGAATTACTGAAATATTACAACCCAAATTCAGTTTAGAAGTAGGTCAAACTCATCTCAGATATGAGGAATTTCATTCATTTACTATCTAGAACTTCCCACTTAACATGTAGAAAACTAAAGTCTCACCTTTGTATCCATCTGTGATTTGGTTATACAGGATCCTGACTTCATGGTTTAGTGCTAAGTGTTTATGTATATTTGGTTTACCTTTTTGCTTCGCTTTTATGTTTATCCCTCCTGGGTACTTTAACCACACTATGCATGGAAGATTGATTTCAAGAATCTCTTAACAATCTAATCTTTCTTTTGCTGTACAAGGTTATGCCTTCTTCTGACCCTTGACTGCTTTTGCTCATGACATGGAGTGAATCTCTGGGAAATGCTTTAATGTTCTTCTCCTTCAACACCCCATAGAGATCTCCAGAGTCTTGTATAGTGCTATCAGTTATAGCCATGGTCATGCTCTTAGGACCACTTTGAACTACAAGATCTTTTCCTGACTACTATGAAGTAAACTGGAAAAAATCCAGTCTTGTAATTGCATCTTCTATCTTGGCTCCAAGGGGAAAGAACCGCATCCTTTTGTTGACTTGCTAATCACAGTACACTTACTATGTTCTGTGTAGGACAATGTGTCAATGTTGTGCGTTTTCTTTCCTTGAATCATAGACCTTCTAACAGTGGTGAAAGTCTGCAAATATCTACTTTTGAGATAAAACAGAGTTTATTTTTTGAATGGCGTGTTTTTAATGAGGCCCAGAGACACAAGTTTAGCAATAAAAGAGTAACTATTAATTGATTAATGCTTATTCTGAACAATAGTTGAGATGTGTTCCCTGGTAGAAACAAAAAATGACAGGAAATCCACATATGAGTACAATTCAGATAAATATAGGTTATATTGAAGACTGATAAATATATATAAACATATATATATGCATACAAAATTAAGCAGTAAATTGAAGGATCAAACTACAGTAAACTTATTTCTGCATTTTTAAAGTTTGTATTCCCTAGTTTAACAATACTGGTAGTACTAAACTGTAGATTTTGCACTGTTATTAAATATTCCATGTAGTTATTAAAAATAAGTTGTTATTGTGAAGAAAATTTTAACCATGAACATTTTGTCATTTTCTTTTAGAATCATTCATCATTTTCTTCATTTCTTGAGAGTGGGTCAAAACTATGAAAAGCACAAACAACCTTGAGATCATTAAAAAAAAAGAAAAAGAGAAAGAAATTAAATATTTTCACTCATGAAATCTCTGCAGACTTCAAAACTCCCTTTCACCGTATAGATTCTCTAAGACCTAGCATTTCATATCCTTTTCTTTCATTTTATATAGCTAAACCAGTGCATTGCACTAGAGAATACTCTGTGATTTATCATTGCTGCCTTAATCAGGGAACAGCTCTTTCAGATAAGCTGTTTGCCTGAAATGGTGTCCCTGCTGGACTAGTTAGTTAGATTGGAAAAGCAGTGGCAGATTCTGTGGTCCTTTTCAGGTTAAAAACCTGATTATTTACTCTTCTTTTATTTTTTTCCTGTGTAAGTCCTTTATTAATAAATTTGTGTTTGCTTCTCAGATTATTATCCTACTTAGCATCTTATCCTAGAAGGATTAATTTGCTAATGAGCTAAGGACCTGAATAAATACCTAAACACTCAAGTATTAGATGTTATTCTAAACATATTAAATCTTACCATCAGTTCCAGAATGTTCTCTAAAAGTAGGTCTACCATGTCATCTTGCCTGAAGTAAGATTAGGGTATTAAGACTTAAAGGTACTGGGATTGAGTTGTTAATTTTATTCTATAGATGAGGAAGTTTTTTACATTTTTGGCTCCTCAAATCTTGGTTTGTGTATGGAACTGGGAGTGTGGCTGAATACTTAAGACATTTTTATAACTGTCATAATTTCTTGGTGTATGAACTGTGCTGTAAGCCCCACAATGATAATATCAGAGGAAGATCAGTAAGTAGAGACATTTGTGAGTAAGGTACCTTCATCAGTATATCTTTGTGAATGGTGACAGTTTCTTTACATGTGCTTCTGCTGACTGCTTCGAAAATCTCTACTTTCCTAAATATTGGTGAGGCCACAATCTTTTTCCATATTGGTAAGTGCCCTGTTCTCTAGCTAACATCTGATTATTAACAACAATGGAATATAAACTTTGTTGGTTTGTTTTTACTTATGTTCAGATTTGATCTGCTGACACATACTCATAAAAGTCATATACTGAACATAGTCCTGATTGTCAATAAGTGAGTTAAACTGCCCATATATTTTGTTCCTTTCAAATTAAAAAATCCCTTACAGTCACAATTTTTTACTGCTGCAAGTCCTTAAAAAAATTCACTTAAATGGCTAAGTTAGCACTGACCCTAAAATGTTTGAGTGGACAAGATTAATGATTTGTGAATTAAATGGTGTAAAAGAGAGCTTTACAAATTTTCCTTACTGCTTGTTACCTTCATCTTAGTTCTGAAGGCTGGCTCAATAGCAAAAAATTTTGCATGATCCTCCAGGTAATGAGCATTTAAGCCAAATTCTTAATTACTGAAGTCTGGGAAATAACTTGAAAAGTCAAATAAAGCCAACTGAATTCCAAATGCATGCTTATATCCTCGCTTTTACTGGGGCTGACTTTGGTGTAATAATTTAAATGAGTCCTACTTTTCTAGCTCAGCTTTTAAAAGAATTCCTTCAAACTGGTACAAGTCCCTTATGTAGATATTTTTCATGAGGTTTAACTCTTAAATAGACTGGTTTTGTTTGAAGCAGTAAATTAAGAGTTTAAATTGCTTAAAGGAATGACAAACACTTTTAAATATATTTTCATGTGGAATTTAATTATAAAGTTTTGAAATCTAGTTTAAAATGTTTCAACTTTTCCTGAATAAACAACTAAATGAGGTGTAACTTTGTGGCATCTATACCTAATCAGAAATGTGACTGATTTATGATCATGATGAAAACCACTTGAATATACTATTAATTTTGGTTTACAAAATGCAGAAAATACGCATCAAGTCAGAAGCACAAAGCATGTGCCATATCTTTCATGCTGTGTTGCATAGAAAAGAATCACTAATATCAGGCAATGTGGCTTTTCCCAAACCTCTGGTAACATGTCTGCCACCCAAGTTGAAAAAGTGTGTGGTTTAATATCATTTTGGACAGCAACACTTTTGCCTGTAAAGCTTTATTGTTTGGGAATTAATTTCAATGATCCAAGTAGAAGGAATTTTAATAGTAGATGTGTGGGATATTTTTTCTAAGAAACTGTCTCAAGTCTCCTGTGTCATCTTTTTCATTAATGTTCAGTGAAATAGTTTGTCTACGATCGTCTTGAATATAAAATTACTTTTGTTAGCAAATTAGCTGTTACTAAAGAATGACAAAGGTGCACATAAAAGCATGTAAAGCCAAGCAAATAAGGATTTGGCCTTCCATCCTAACAGGAGCTGGTTGAAATTGATCAAAATTAAAATAAGCTTGATGGAGTCACATCTTTATAAATATGTTCTGATTTACGTGGGATGATGCTACACTGAAATTCTGCATAGAAATTGAAGTTGGAAGATATTTTGTAGGAGTAAGTTCAGATAGAGATGGCACTATTATACAAGAAAAAAGTCATTGCTTTAGCACTAACAGAATTACCCCAGATCTGACACCAGTGATAGACCAGAAGTTATCAGCAGAATATTTTGTAAGAACATTGATTTTTATAACATTTTAGTATTAAACATAAAAGGTAGCTTGTGTTTTTCTTAACACAGTGTTCTCTGAAGGCTTCACTATACTACTAACCATAGAATGAACCTTAGACACTAGGGTGAAAATAATTAGAAAACTTTTCTTCTCTGGGCTTTGGGTCTTCATTTCAATATCTTTGTTCCCACTGACACTGTACTGAGGAATATTGTGTGACTTCACTGAGCTGTGAATCTGGTGCACCAATTGCAATATCGTTATTAGAATATTCTTTGCATTAACCCCCATAATCACCTCTGGACAGTTTTTTCCCAAACCTTTCTTCCTACACATTCCCTATCTGTTCCAACAGTAGTAGAAATACAACACTTGTCAAAATGATCTGTGAACATAGTGGTAATGTAATATCAAGAACTAATATCAGTGACAGTTTGCTAAATCAGAAGCCTTCATTAAAAAAACTAAATAAATAGAAGTCTGTTTAGTGAATATGATACAAGTGGGTGATAAGTTCCTTCCTGTCCTACATACAGTTCTGATCCTTGTCATAAAATGTACTTTCTACAAGCCCCCTCACCTGGCTTTGTTAACATCTCACTCATTTTCCTGGAAGCTGTGTGGGAGCTACTGTCCTGTTTTCTGCAGAGAAACGCAATATGGCTGTTGAATTTGGTCTCCATGGACAAGACTGCTAAGTTTCTTATGCCTTAGAGTTGCACTTGGACAAGGAAAAAGAGTTCAGAAATCTACCAAAGAATGATCTAGCATAGTCCCAATATTGTTTTCCTCTTCTGCTCTCTTCTATCGTTATTTCAAATGCTGATGGCTATTGGATGACTCAGACTCCAGGGAAATATTCATGAGTTTCATGCCTCTTCTTTAAAGCATCAAAGTAAGAAGTTATTTTACCTCATGCTCCCATGTCTCTCAGTTTCTATTTCTCTTTCTTTCTCATTTTTTCTCCCCTGGCCCTTTCTGCTTGATATAGCATGATGAAGTGGGAAGTACTCATGAACATGGGACATTAGCAGCCTGAATGTCCACTGCATAAATCACTGCATAACAGTATGCATAATTAACCTCTAGATGTGAAAAGAATCTTTGCACAACAGATATACTATGATAGACATACTTCTAAATAGATTGGTCATGTTGATTAAAACATCAGCAGACACTCAAATGATGTTTCTACAAGAAATACTTCTGGTTTTATAAACTTAAAGTAATACTTCAATATCAACATCTATGTTTTTACTGTGACTCAGTTCAGTTCTGCAATTCCCACTAATGCTATGTAGTTATGTGTTGTTAATTTTCAGTGTGCTTCCAGCTGTAATCACTCTCACATAAAAAGTCAACTTCTACAAAGCTGGCATGCTTCTGTTGTTAATATTTTGAATCCTAACACACTCCACATGGGCTACTCCCATGCCATTGTCAAATATTTGTGCACAGCAGAGCTGTGTGATTAATTATTTTTTCCAAGACACCCATAAAACTTGAAAAGGAATACTTCTTGAATGAAGTAGTATGAGTTTTTCATTACTATCATCAAAACAAACAACTCTTGGCCCAGATTCCATACTTGGCCAAAAAAAACCAAAAACCAAAAAACAAACTTTTTTTTTTATTTTATTTTTAATTTAGGATAAAAATAAAGCTTATTTATTTAGGTATATTTAACAAAAGAAAATCAGTTGGTAAACTTACAAAGCACTCACAAAATAACAATGACTTCCATGTTACAAAATAACACATATTAATAGTATTTCCCTATGATTATGGAAGAATATAACTTCATTATTGTGCTCACTTCAAATCTAAGTATGAGAATGTTTTCAGTCGTTATGTTTTGTGTCCAAGACAGAGCTAGTTTAGGTCTTTTCTGTTCAAATTCTTTCATTTTGTGTAAGCTACTTAAATGTTCTCTAGATGAGAGACTTTATATCACATCTCTAGGATAATTACTCTAAATACTTTGCAGCAGGTGAATTATCTCACAGTCCTCTTTTGTGCTTCAGTGAACATCTGAATGTTCTGCATAGAGTGGAAAACCTCTCAAACAAGCTGAGAAAACCAGCCTAGAAATGTTACCCACAACAGAATCGTAACAGTTAGGAGTTTGAGTGACTGATCTTACATAGATATTAAATTTCTATCTGGTATTTTTGCAGCCTTTTGTAGCACTTTTTCATCAATTTGTTTTGATTAAAAGGTATTCTATTCAGATTGTGCACAAAGTCCACTGAATCTGGTGTGCATCCAAAATTCCAGGTTACCTCTGCATTCCATGTCCATAGAACAAGTTGAATCTGAGTTTTGCATCCAATATAGGTAACATAACTCAGCTATACATACATTCTCTTTCCTCATATGGTTACAAAATTATACAGCAGTGTCATGGAGAACCGCCAGCACACAGGGTCCTTTCTTGCTTGTGAATCCTATGAGACCCTTGAAACAAATATAGAATATTATTTTTTTCAAGATTAGAGACACATCTTTGAAAGTTTATACTCTGTTCCTCCACATTCTCACTGCAGGAAACCATGTGGATTTAATCTTATCTGCCCAAGGGGATGAAAGGGATGATAGGGTTTACTTTATTTCTTTTTTTTATGGGTCCTCATAAAAGTAAGTACTGTGTCAAATGTTTCAAAAAACTTGGGATCCAATCCTGCTGTAACCTATATTAGTGTAGATTTGGAACCACTTTGCTGGAGTTTTAATGACAGAACTATGCCTATAAATTTCAGTAAATGCCTGGAAAAATGTGTTGCTTAAGAAAGAAAAATACAGTCTAGTCAACTAATCCTCCACTGTTGTCTCTTATAAAATAATTTTTGTTTGGATATGTTATAGTAATTATTTAAATATTATGCGGGAACATTCTTGGGCAGTTGAACGTGACCGTGTCTGTTATAAAGCAGTTAAACTATTTCCTGAGATTATTATGGAAGGTGTCAAATGCCCACTCAGAGAATTTCCAGGCCTATTCAGGAGCTGGAACATCTTCAGTACTCTGAATAGCTTGTGTAGAGCCAGACTGTAAAGAGGGGAAGAAGTGGATGAACACAGATGCAAGTTGTTCTGGGTCACTTGGCCTCTGTGCTGAAAAACAATTCTAGAATGTGTTTAATTTAATAACTAAATTAATGTGATACAGTCACATTCTGTATTCAGAGGTCATTTTAAAAATCTCCATTTCTTCATTATCACCATTTTATTTTTTTTTTAAACCCTCTAAATTTTGCTGCATTTCTTGTTTTCCAAGTAAAAATGATTGGAGTTCACTTAGCTATGCAGCATGCAAGACTTGTGGCTGCACAAAAAAGAAATGAATCCATCCTTTTGTAACACAACACCTCTATACCTCTTACAGTCAGTCAATGAATATGCAGGTCTGAGAATCTAGTGACTTCAGTAAGCATCACATTGGTGTTTGAAGGACAGAAAAAAACCCTCTCATAGTGATCTTATGGATGGATGTCAGTAAATGTGTATTATAATATGTGAAGCATAAGAAGTCCTTCTCTTAAATCCTTATATGAGATAAATATAGAAGAATTATGTATGAATGCGTTTAATGTAGTCTAATTTACCACCCTCTTATATTCATTCTAGCCTTCCACTGATAAGGCAATAAGGGGAAATGAAGGGAAGGTCACTGATAGAGCTGTTATAGAAAGCACTCCTATGACTGTTATGAAAAGCACTTCAGTCCTACAGGAAAACATGAACAGCACAGAATTTTATTGTCTGTTCACCCGTTCCCTTAAACACCCTAAAAGCAGAAGAAAAATCTTAATTTGATGCTAAAATATCAAATTTGTTTATGTCAGCCAGAAGAGGATGTTGATGTATTTGTAGGAATAATGTTGGTTCTTGATTCCTACAACATCATAGAGTCATCGAATCACCAGAGAATAGTTTTTGTTTGAAGCAACCTTCAGACGTCATCTAGTCCAACCCCACTGCAATGAGCCAGGGACATCTTCAACTAGATCAGGTTGCCCAGAACCACATCCAGCCTGGCCTTGAATATCTCCAAGGATGGTGAAGCCACCATCTCTCTTGGTAGCCTGTGCCAGTAGTTTACCACTCTCATTGTAAAAATTATTTTCCTCACATCCATCCTCCCCTCTTTCAGTTTAAAACCATCACCCCTCGTCCTATCACAACAGGCCATGCTTAAAACTTCCTATCTTTCTTTAGGTCCTCTTTAAGAACTGAAAGGCTGCAATGAAGTCTTCCTGGAGTCTTTAAGAATAAAACCTCTATGGACATGATCCATTAAAAAGTGAGTTTATTACTGCTGAGGTAAGAGATGCCCATGCACTCCCAGGATATCATCAAGCTCCAACACCTCTCTGGTTATCCTATTTTTATGTCATTTGGGGTTTTCAAGGCTCTGCTATCTTGGCCTTAAAAAGCAATCTTGCCTTCTTATAGAAAGATTCTTACTGAATTAGGACCCAACAAAGGCAGCTGAGCTACATTTTCTGTACACCAACCTTTTGCGCAGCTGCCACAATAAGGGAAACAATTCACTCATTTTCCTGGGAGGCTTCTTCTTTTTCCATGATCATGTTGCTGTCTGTACACTCTGTACGTTTTAGTTCTTCTGAATCTCTGTGTTCACTCACAATTGCTCGTGTTCAACCATTTGAAGGGAGAGTAGAAAAGGAAAGGTTAACCAATCTCTTCCCATTAAAAAAGTAACAGAGATATGTCTAAAATGCTTTGAAAAATTAATTTATGATGAAACATGAAACAGACTGCTCTAAGTAAACCTGAGTTTAGAAATCCCTTTGGCATCTCAAAAAAAAAAAAAAAA
>NDXB01021666.1:0-29377 GCA_002631895.1 Agapornis roseicollis | reverse complement strand
AAAAATTTAAAAAAAAAAAAAAAAAAAAAAAAAAAAAAAAAAAAAAAAAAAAAAAAACCCATTGAAAAAAAAAAAAAAAAAAAAAAAAAAAAAAAAAAAGAGAGAAAACATTGAAATAGCTTCTTCTGAAGCAGTAGAAAGACATGTGAAAAGGTAACTTGAATGAGTTTAAGTATGATCTCTTCCTCTGTTATTGCCATGACCATATTTTTGTAAACCATGTGGTAATTTACACTGTAGTCCAAGGCAGTTGCCCATTCCTGGTGTTTGAGGAGCAGGAAATAAAGCCAGTGAGGAGTTAAATTGTTTTGTCTAACAAGAAAGAATTTTACATATTAAACTTTATATCCGCACTTTTTGAATTGTTTCATGAGTCTTTATGACCTACCCTAAAGTAATGCAGTAGCTGCTGGCTTACTTGAGCTCTGTATGATTGAAATTACACATGCCATTTATAGAGAAAGTAAGGTTTTATTTTCCCTATACAATCATTTTGAATTCTAGTCTTATTACAGATAATTTTTAGAATTGGTGTATTTGTAAGATCATGGTGCCTGTTTGGTACATAAACCCAATGTTTCTAAAATATGGTTTTTAGTCCTTTAAGTATCAAAGACTAGGACAGCAAAAGATTCAAATGAAGAGGGAATATTTGAAAAACAATTATCAAAAGTTCTGGACATGCAATTCCAGTTGACTTTGTTGTGAACTTAACCCTAACCTTAAACCCATTCATTTTTCATTGCTGTATTTTTATTTATTATTTTTAATCTTTAAAGGGGAACCCACCCACCCTCCAAATAAACCAACCAACCAACCAACCAAAATCTATCAAGGTGCCCAACCCAAAACCCCCTATATGTAGTTACAATCCAGAATACTAGAATGGTGACAACTTTCCCTATTGTAGAATTGACTTTTTGTTAGAGTTTTAACAAGATATATTATTAAAAATTATTATTAAAATTACTAAAACTGCAAGGTTGTAAAGGACCATAAAATGATGGTCCTAGGAGATTTTTTGCATTTTTTACTTTTTAGGGCTCTTATCATTCTCCAGTTTTTCAAATCTGTAATGGAATACCAAACTTGAACTGAGCAGTTTCCTTCATAGACTGTACTTTATTTCTACTTGTCTTTTTATATAGTACTTAATTCTCCCTAGGAAGCCAAAAACTTCCAGATGACAGACAGATGACATGGACGTTAATGTAGATCATTCTTAAGACAACTGATTGGAGAGGGGTTTTTAGCCAAGTCTAATGAAAGCCACAGCAGTTACAAATGGAGATCTATGTTTATGCCATAATTTATGGTTCTAATAATGCCACTTATATGAATAACATGTTTCTTATAAACTGGATAATAAACTATATGCTAAGACCATAGCAAGCCAATGGCACATTAGTTCCTGCATTTTTAATCAAATGTGGCTCTAGGGGCTAGGCACCACAATCCTGATTTTGAATCCTTTCATTGTTGGATAGGGATGGGGGAGGGAAGTCACCCAAAATTATAAAGGGAAAATGTAAAGCAATATAACTTAGCCTGAAAGCTCACTCAATCTTTCATTTCTATGTCTTTGCATCACAGGAAGGAAAATGTAAAGAAACTGTCTTTTGGAAATGAATGACCTTTGCATTGAAATAATAAAAGCAAAGTTTCTTGGAATCCTTCCAGATGAAAGATGATGTAGACAGGTATGAGTGTTAGTGGTTTCCAGTTGCAGTGACATTGTTTAGTTATGAGTTCTAAAAAAATGCAGAAAAAATTAGAATATTTGTAAACTCCTTGTGCAAAAGCATTTTAAGACTGTTGCTGATCTGCAGATCCAAACATGTTTAGACAGTGGATGTATTCTTAAAAAAATCCTTATGGAAGATACCTCCAAATTTATTTATTACTCTATAGACCTGTGAATATATGGAAGGGAAAAGACAAAATATTCAGAAATGGAATACATGTTTTGTTGAAGTTTTCATATTTTAAAAAAAAGGTACTCTGACCCTCCTTTTTGCTGTGAAATACTTTTAATTCTAGTCCTGAGCTGCATTATTTTAAAGTTAGAGTGCCATAAATCAGCTACAAAAGCCTAGTCTCTCTTTAAATAAAAACACAAACCAGAATGGCTACTAAAATCATATTATTATCAGCTAATTTGCTTATTGTTTGACAGAGCTTGTTTAAAATAGTATGACTGCACTGATAAAACATTCTTCAGAGAAATCTCAATTCTGATAAAGTTGCATTTATTAAAAGGAGAAAACATTTACTGCTTTTGAAATACTGCATTGGGTATTTCTGCATTACTACTTTTATTTTTAAATTTCACTAACAAATGAGGAAAGTAAGGTCCTGAAAATCGTTCAGTGTATATAACTGAAGGAAAGGTGACAGCTAAGCTTGTTGCAAGTGTCTAATCCACAGTGATGTCTGTTAATACAAAGGGTAAAGTAGATAAATAAAGTAATCCTGATTTTAAATGAAATTTAAAAATAAGTATTTTTGCAGTGTCCAAGGATAGCATTTTTCACAACTTGTGGTTTAACACCAGTCAACCATACAGGCTTTGTCTCATTCCCCCCCCAGTTTTCTCCCTCCGGCCCCCAGAGATATGGGGAGGAGAATCATAAGAATGTAACTCCCATGGGTTGAGATAAGAGCAGTCCAGTATTTAAGGCATAACACAAAACCACTGCTGTTGCTACCAATAATAATAATGATAAGGGGAATAACAAGGGAAGAGAATACAACTGTTCACCACCAGCCAACTGATACCCACACTGACTGAGCAGTGATCTAGCCCTTCCAGGTACCTAGCCACAGTTTATATAGTGTGCATGACGTGGTATGGAATAGTTCTTTGGTTAGTTTGGGTCAGGCTTCCTCCCAGCTTCCCCTCCTCCCTGGCAGAGCATGAGACTCAGAAAGTCCTTAGTTAGACTAAACGTTACTAAGCATCAACTAAAAACATTGATGTTATCAGCACTGTTCCCAGGCTGAAAGTCAAAAAACACAGCACTGCACCAGCTACTAAGGAGAAAATGACTGCTACTGCTGAACCCAGGACAGTGACTTTAGTGCATATTGCTTCTAGACATTTCTTTCATGACCTCCTACTGTCATTTCATTGTAGCTCACAGGAGCACACAATCTGCACAATTGAGATAGTAAAAAATAAATATTGTTTTTTCTTCAAAATTGGAAAATATGGGGGTTTTTTTCAGTTTCTTATTGAAAACTATTTTTTTTTAGCCAGTTGCTGTCTATGTAAGAATTTTCCAGAATTTCCAAACCACTGTAGGCAGTCCTTCATCTTCTACCTAAATAGCTTTAAATGAGGTTTTTTAAAACCAGAATTGTCTCTTGGAATCTCAAGATTTTACATGAGCTCAAACAACACAGTAATAAATTCAGTTGTTATCTGGTTAATTTGTTCACTTCTTCCCATCAAGTTAACAATTCTGTAAGCTGGTATGTACTAAGCTCCCATGCCCCACAGAGATATAATTCAGTTGATTTTTATTTATTTCCACATAGATTCCTGCTGTTCTTTCTCAGCAGTTCTCTTCTGCTTTGTTACCCAAGCAATACCATTAAATCTGTGTAGAGACAATAAAGTCAATTGGTTTGAAAATGGTTCTTGGTTTGCTTAATGCTGAAGGTAAGACCAGAATGTTTTACTACAGGATATTCTAGTACAAGAATGTCAAACTGCCATATCAGAAATTTAGGAGAGCACACAAAGGCAAAATAAGTTTTAAAAATCTAAACTTAATAAATAGACTTAGATATTATCTGTCCTGCTTCCATTACCCCCTCATTCCTCTTCACCCAAACTATTGTAACCTAATTAATTCATGACTGTTTCAGAACTTTTTTTTCAAGGGTAAATGGCATCTATGTAACTGACCTAATCCTGTCAAGAAGTGAAAAGTATTATTACTTTAATTAAAAAAAGATAATATATGGGAAATGGAAGTTCAAAAATGAAATGTCTTTTTCTGTTTCATCAGGTTGCCTTCCACCATAAAATAGGTTACAGTTTGCAAGGCTGAAGGAAGACCAAATACAGTTTTGGATTGAATGCACACACCAGTAATTGTCATCCTACATTACTGAAAACTCCTTGACTGGAGATAAACATAGCTTTTCCATTATTTTACTTGTCTTTTGTGGGTGACACTTCATTACTGGAAGACTGTTCCTTTTTTCCCTTTGCCTCATAATTCAGATTCTTGGCAAACAACATTGAATTTTATGGTAAGAGTAGAGCAAATCATTCACAGCTGTCTACTGGTTGGTTAGGTGTGCTTTGTGCTTAAAAGCTAGTCAACTTGGTGTTGCTTCAACCCAAAATCAAGTGTTCCCAAGGCTTTGGCTTAAGCATGCCAATTTTCATACCCAATTTTCTTCTTCTTTTACTATTTTGAATGTGTGGCTGACACTTTGCAGACAGTGTTGTCTACACACTGGAACCAAACTGGGTCTGAATTAGTAGTCAACAGAAATTGCACCAGTGGGAACATTAGTTTAATTTTCCATTATTGTACTCTTTCTTCAACAATATAGACTTTAATTTCCAAGCAAGGCAATAGCCATAAGAAAGGATTTGAATTAATTGTACTTAACATTTGGAATGGTGATGCTGTAATGGTTGAAATTTTTCTGAGCTCCACTGGCAGCACTTAGTCAAATAGAAAATATTTTTCCTCTTGTGTTGGCAAATTTTAAGCTCTATTTCTAAGAAGACATATGATAATACAGCATCCAAACATCATCTAGAAATCAGCATCAGGCACCTGTCTGGGTTCTGAAAAGTCCATTTGAAGTTACATGTCCAGGATCTATCTGTTTTATTGTTAGACCTCATCAAAGATATTCTAGCTTGTCTTTTCTCCTGTGTTCAGTAGAGCTGTCAGTTCCTCATATTAGTGCCCCAGAAGCAGTACTAGGAAATAATAAAGCTTTCTATCATTTGGCAAAAAAAAACGTAATATGCCAGATGCCAGCTGAGCATAGACAGCATGTACTGGCTATAGACATTAAGAAATAAAGCCTACTTAGATTCTGGCTATGTCATATCTATGCCTGATGGAGTATCTGAACAGGTAGCAATCTAAATGTAGCTTTATAGCTAATATCTGCTGCCTTGACACAATTCAGGAAAAGAAAAGAAAATACAGAAGGCTACAAATGGCCTTGGTTCATAAAATGAGGTCCATGTTCACCCCTTCTGGATGGCTCCTGGTCAAGCTTACTCAGATTGCAAGTTAAAGGATGGGCTGAGTGCTTTTGTGGGTTTTGCTTTAAAATGTCAACTCAAGCAGGTGATCTAGGATGTAAAGTCAACTTGTGATTTCTCTGGTTCTCACATCATCTGTAGTTATGAAGACTATTGGGCTAAATCTTAGCTGCTTGGGATATGTGTGTCAGGAAAAAACAAATTTAGTTTGTACATTCCTCTTAGGGAAAATTTTATATTCTGATGGGCTTCTAAATAATTGAGAATGGCGAATTCCATTTTGAATACGTTAACTCTCAGTTAAAATAAATTAATGAGATTCCATACTGCTATCTTCCAGAGATCTAAATGAGTGTAATATTACACTGTCTGAAGAATTGATTCCCAAGTGGTCTGTAAAGTAACTTATACAGAAACTTAGGGAATTATGGTAAATGTGTTTTACTCTTAAAAAAAATTCTTTCTGGAGCAAGTATTTATTGACAGCATGAATTTTTTTTGTGTACAACATAGAAGAAACTAATTTTCCTAGCAGAACAAAACAGTGCTTTGTTAAATGAAAGATGTATGTCAACCATGCCTATTAATTTTTTCCAGGGTATCATGGCTTTTCAGTAATCGCATTTGAAGGAAATCACTTGAAAAAATGTGTTAGATGGGTCAGTTATTCCACACTTCCCTTTATGTATGTCTAGAACCAGACTTTACTGGATTTCTTAGACATTGAACTCTTCTGTTGGTTGTTGCCATGATTTACAAAGCCATCTTTTTATTTGGCAAAGCACATGTCAAATATGCTATGGTCTTCAAGATCATTACTGAAGACGTTAACATTCTGCTTTTCTTTCTCAGAAGATTGCTGACCTCTTAATGCCTGACAAGCTCTTTTGCTTTCTCGCATATGAGAATCTTGCTTTAGTCCATAAAGTGTAAAATATTCTAAACAGATGGACATAGCTGTACAACGGTCTATTGCAGTACAAAGTTATTTTAGATTCCTTGAGACTTGGTCTTATGCATGTGCATTGGAAAATATTTCCCATTTAAATCTAATTTTCTGTTCATTCACAATGCAATAAAAAAAACCCCAGAATATGACTGTCTTTATTTTATGTAATTTACAGCTAATTTTACTTATTTATAGGAATTTATGAAAGAGAAGGAATTATTAAATTTGTAAATAAATTAACAAACAGTATCGAACAAAAATGTTGAATAATTGGGAAAAAGCATAATGAAATCTAATTTTAAGGTAAAGCATTCACAGGAATTTATTTGGATTGATAATAATTTTAAGGATTTAGAGAGAAGTGGTCAATAAAAATATATATAGTCCCCAGTTATTGCAGGCAGCCTATTTAATTTTTATGAAAAAGATCACTATACCTCATAAAATAAAGTTTTCACAGAAAATATAACAGAGCCTATGTTCTACATATTGCAAATGGGTGACACTGTTGCCAATTCAGAGTAGAAATTCAGTCTCAACACATGACATAGCTGATTAGTGCTTTGACAAAATGGTCAAAAAGGTCTACTAAATAGTGTAGACTCAGGATCACACGCTGCTTTTCCTTGTAAGTGCAAATCAGGGCAATGTAGAGAAACAAGCAAACAGGATTTAGGCCACTCTTGGAAATTTTTTCTTTTCAGGCAGCAGTCTTACTGACAGCATCTGTCTGCAAAATGTAATAATAAATGGTGCTATCAGTAGGACTCCTGGCTTAGCTAAATGTGGTAGCCCAGCCATTTAATTGCAGTCTTTTGAGTTCAAATAGGTTTAAAGATATTCAAATATGTACTGAAATAACTCAGATTCCAAAGGGTGTTATTTTGTTACAACCTGTTTCAAATATTGACCTGAGGATAGTATTTATACATGTCTATTGGTAAACAAACTGTGGACTCATAGAAAGAGATAAGGTCCATCAGGGAACTTCTTTATTAAGATATTAACCACATATGAGGTGAAATTAGATTCCCAGTAATTAGACAAGAAAAAAAATACATTCTCCTTTTCCATATTACTTGACAAAACCTTGGTAAGCAAGTGTTTCTGACACCCAAAAGAGGAACCTAGGTTTGGTATTACAAATCCAGTGGAACTTTGGAAAAAAGGAAAGGTTTTTCAGAATTTATCTATGTGAATTAACACAGCCATTAAAGCTCGCATTCTCATAAATCCTAACAATAATTTACATATTTGTTTCATATTAAACAATTTCTGAATTCTCAGTGCAGTCACCAAGAAATAAGAGAAATACTGCTGTCCACATGAAAATTATTTGGGGACTACTGAAAAAAACTTGTTTCTTTTAAAAACATGGTAGTCCAGCCCTCAGTCGATTCACAGCATTTTACAGCTCCCATAAACATGCTGGTGCAAAACACAAAAGTTCAAAAAACAGCTGCATATTTGTGATTCAGTCCAGCAATGTGATAAAGGCAGTCAACAATCAAAGCAAATGAAGGATGGTTAGTATATTCTGAAGGACTTGCTCACGTTCTTGAAACATCAATCTCAAAAATAAATTACTGTGATAAACCTATAATAGGGAGCCTCCATAACAGTTACATCTCTGTAAACAGCAGAGTGAATGGCAGAGCATAAAGCTAACAAATGTTTTGCATTAAAGCTTCAGGATCAATAACAATTTTAAGATGTTATCAAACAAAGCATTCAGTGTTGAAAATAGCAGCTTCAGCTTTATGTAGATAAAAAAAATCTAAGTCTCAGTCTCTATGCAGAAATGCAGTTGCAGAGCCAAAGTTCCCATTGCTCCTTAATGTTTATATTGCACTGTAAAGAGAAGATTCTCAATAGAAACTGAAATCAATTGCAGATTTTAAAGGAGTAAAAGATATACACAGGTCCAATAACCACCTTCTGCTCTGTGGTGTGAAGCAGTCTTCCAACAGCAAAATGCACTCTTCCTACTTAGCGCTCTTAAGGAAAGATGAAGATACTTCCATGAAAACTGTGCATAGCTCAATGGAAAGCTGAAGTGTAGATGGCACATGTTTTCATTGTCTACCAGCTTCAAAGATCTGATATTGTCAGATTTGTGAAGCATTGCTGCTTCAGCCCTCAGAAGGAAAACCCTTTCCAGCTGTTGGAATGAGCTGATGGAATAAGATTAATTAGAAGCAGAGAACGTTGTCAGCTTCCTGAGACAAAGACAGCTGAGCTGTTCTTCTCAAGATGAGATTATTTCCTTGTCTATATGAATTAGAACTCTACGTGGAAACACATAAAAGATTAACTTTGTGCATGATACAGAGACAAAACTATAAACTGTGCGTGTAATCATTTGGGGTGGAATTCAGTTCTGGATTTAGGCACCTAACTATAGATGTCTACTGTTTCCCATGGATGTCTCCATACATGGCCAAGATGTCTAAATACAAACTTCCTGAAATACTTTGAGTTTAAAGAACAATAAAGCTGTGCAGATATAAAATGGCTACCCTTGCAGTCAAAATTTCTCCTCACTCAAAATATATCTTGTTCATTAAAGAAGCCATTAGACAGTAGACAGTATGAGCCTCCTTAGATTAAATCATGTTGATAATTCTCAACATGTGTGTGTTCTTTCTTCATTTTTTATTTTCTTGTCAGAATGATGACAAAAAAATCAAAATAGAAAAGAAAAAAATTTTTTTTGTATGCTTCCTGAAATTTTAGCTTTAATCAGGAAAATATTATAATATCTGGAAAATCCATGCAATGATTTAGTAAGTTATGATTGAAAGAATTAAAAAAATACATTTTTTTGGCTTCTTCTTTCATTTTCTTCCTTTCTTTCTTCTTTTCTTCTTTCCAGCCATAATTCACTTTTTCATTTTTTCTTTGAAATAAAAAACTAGCCCCCCTCCCCAAATAAACTGTGTTTATTGAGACTTAGAATCATAGAATCATAGAAAAGTTTGGGTTGGAATGGACCTTAAGATCATCTAGTTCCAACACCTCACACTAAACCATGTCACCCAAGGCTTCGTTAAACCTGGCCTTGAACACTGCCAGGGATGGAACACTCACAGCTTCCTTGGGCAACCCATTCCAGTGCCTCACCACCCTAACAGGAAAGAATTTCTTCCTTATAGCCAATCTAAACTTCCCCTCTTTAAGTTTTAGCCTGTTACCCCTTGTCCTGTCACTACAGTCCTAATGAAGAGCCCCTCCCCAGCATCCTTATAGGCCCCGCCCTAACCCTAACCCTAACCTAACCCTAACCCTAACCCTCCAGGCTGAAAAGTCCCAACCTTCTCTGTCTTCATACGGGAGGTGCTCCAGTCCCATGATCATCCTCGTGGCCCTCCTCTGGACTTGTTCCAACAGCTCCATGTACTTTTTATGTTGAGGACACCAGAACTGCACACAATACTCCAGGTGAGGTCTCATGAGAGCAGAGTAGAGGGGCAGGATCAACTCCTTCAACCTGCTGGTCACGCTCCTTTTGATGCAGCCCAGGATATGGTTGGCTTTCTGGGCTGCAAGCACACACTGGAGTTGGATCATGCTCATTTTCTCATCAACCAACACCCCCAAGGCTGCTCTCAATCTCTTCCCTGCCCAACCTGTAGCTCTGCCTGGGATTGCTCCGACCCAGGTGTAGGATCTTGCACTTGGCATGGTTAAACTTCATGAGGCTTTCATCAGCCCACCTCACAAGCGTGTCAAGGTCCCTCTGGATGGCATTCCTTCCCTCCAGCCTATCCACCCAACCACACAGCTAGTTGTCATCGGTAAACTTGCTGAAGGCGCACTCAATCCCACTGTCCATGTCAGCGACACAGATGTTGAACAAGACCGGTCCCAACCCTGATCCATGAGGGACACCTCTCGTCACTGGCCTCCAGCTGGACACTGAGCCATTGACCACAACTCTTTGCGTGCGGCCATCCAGCCAGTTCTTTATCCACTGAGTGCTCCACCTATCAAATTGATGTCTCTCCAATTTAGAGACAAGGATGTCGTGTGGGACAGTGTTGAATGCTTTGCACATGTCCAGGTAGACGACATCAACTGCTCTACCTCTTTCCATCAGTTCCGTAGCCCCATTGTAGAAGGCCACCAAATTGGTCAGGCAGGATTTCCCTTTAGTGAAGCCATGCTGGCTGTCACCAAGCACCTTGTTGTTTTTCATGTGCCTTAGCATGCCTTCCAGGAGAATCTGCTCCAAGATTTTGCCAGGCACAGAGGTGAGACTGACTGGTCTGTAATTCTCTGGGTCACCCATTTTCCCCTTCTTGAAAATGGGGGTTATATTTCCCCTCTTCCAGTCTTTGGGAGCTTCACCTGATTGCCATGATCTCTCAAATATGATGGACAGTGGCTTAGCAACTTCATTTGCCAGCTCCTTCGGGACCCGCAGATGGATTTCATCAGGTCCCATGGCCTTGTGCACATTCAGGTTCTTAAGATGGTCTCAAATCAGATCTTCTCCTACAGTGGGCCCAAGGTCTTCATTCTCACAGTCCCTACGTCTGACTTCCAAGACTTGGGTGGTGTGGTCAAAGCCTTTCCCATTGAAGAGTGAGGCAAAGAAGTCATTCAGAACCTCAGCCTTCTCCAAATCCTACGTAGGCAGTTCACCCAATAGCTTCCAGAGGGGGCCTAAGTTGTTCCTGATCTGTCTTTTATTTGCAATGTACCTATAGAATCTCTTCTTGGTATCCTTAACATCCCTAGCCAAGTTTAATTCTAACTGGGCCTTAGCTTTCCTCACCTGGTCCCTAGCTTCCCGGACAACATCCCTGTTTTCATCCTGGACTGCCTGTCCTTGCTTCCACTTTTTATAAGCCTCTTTTTTCCTTCAAATTTTCCTCAGCAGCTCCTTATCTATCCAAGGAGGTCTCCTGACCCTCCTGCTGCACTTCCTTCTAGTTGGGATGCAACACTCCTGAGCTTGTAGCAGGTGATCCTTGAATATCATCCAGCAGTCTTGGTATATGCCCCTCTAGGGCTATATCCCATGGAACCTATTTAAGCAGGTTCTTTAAGAGGCCAAAGTCTGCTCTCTTTCAGCCCAGGGCAGTGAGCTTTCTGCACGCTCTTCTCACTGTCCTGAGGATCTCGAATTCTGTCATCTCGTGATCACTTCACCGAAGACTGCCCTGGAGCATCACATTTCCAACGAGCCCTTCCCTGTTGGAGAGCACAAGGTCAAGCAGGGCACCTCTCCTTGTTGGCTCCTGTATTACTTGCAAAAGGAAGTTGTCTTCCACACATTCGAGGAACCTTCTGGATCACTTTTGCCAGGCTGTACCATCGCTCCAACAGATGTCTGGGTGGTTGAAGTCCCCCAGGAGAGCAAGTGCCTGCGAGTGTGAGGCTTTTCCTATCTGTCTGTAGAGTTCTTTATCCACAGGTTCCTTTTTATCAGGCAGTCTGTAACAGATCCCCACGGTATTGTCTCCCATCGTTGTTTTCCCTTTAACCCTAACCCACAAACTCTCTGCTAAATGATCACCTGTCCCCAGAGTTCCATGGTCTCCAGCCTATCCCTAACATAAAGGGCAACTCCCCTTCCCCATCTGCCAGGCCTGTCTTTCCTAAAAAGCCTGTAACCTTCCATTCCACCACTCCAGTCATAGGAGCCATCCCACCATGTTTCTGTGATGCCTATTATATCATACCCCTGTAGACATGCACACATCTCTAATTCCTCTTGTTTGTTCCCCATGCTGAGGGTGTTTGTATAGAGGCATCTGAGCCGAGATCCAAATGAAGCTGGCTCATTGGCTGGAGTAGCTGGAATGTCACTACATTGCTCTGAGCATTTATTATAGCAGGTGACAACTGACTGGGTGTCTTGGGATGGAATGATGCCCGCCCTCCCCCAACACATCTAGTTTGAAGCATCTTTGACCAGCCTGGCAAGCCTCCTATCAAACCCACTCTTCCCTTTCTTTATCAGAGAAGGTCCACCAGCCCCCAGTAGACCTGTCTTACAAATTTGGGTTCCGTGTTCAAGACACTCAAACCCCTGACTATGGCACCACTGTTCTAACCATTTATTAACCTGTCCAATCCTCCTGTCTTTTTTAAGGTCCTCCCCTGTATCCTGGAGAATTGATGAAAAGACAATCTGAGCTCCAGAGCCCCTAACCACCTCTCCCAGGTAGTCCTCTCTGTAGTCCTTCCTTATGTCCCCCAGGCTACTACTATCTATATCCCTAGCACCCACATGGATCGCTATGAGTGGGTAATGGTCCATGGGACTTACTAGAGCAGGCAGCCTCTCTGCAGCATCCCTGATTTGTACCCCTCATAGGCGACACAACTCCCTTGAGACTGGGTCAGGCTGGCAGATGGGTGCCTCCGTGCCTTTTAAAGTAGAGTCCCCTACCACTATGACCCGCTGCTTTTTCCTGTCAGCACCAGTAGACATCTTCTTTACCAGCACCCCAGTCAGCTGTTTCTGGTGTGAGTGCGTTTCCTCATTAGCCCCCTTCAGGACAGGAAAGCGGTTCTGGGTGGGGACAACAGATTTAGGAGGAGGCCCTTGTTTTTAACTGTCCTCTTCCTCCTGTTTTTGTTGGTTTTTTTTGTTACTAATTGCCAGCTTCCTGGGTTAGCGGTCTCCTTCCTCCCTCCTTCCAGAGGGGAAGCTTGAGGACCCTACACAGTTGGGGCCTGGAACAAGCATTCCTGCTTCCTCTCAGCTTCCCTGACATCTCGGAGCCTATTAACAGCATCCTGCAGCTCAGTCACCTGCTGCAGGGGAACCTCCATCAGTGAGCAATGAGTGCAGCCCTGCCCATTGTGCACCCTCCCCTCATGGAACCAGTGCAGGCACTTTCTACACTCTGAGCTCTGCACTGCAGCCTCCCCTCTCATCTGCTCTGTCTGGGTGTGTACACTGGCCACCGCCAGGTCAGCCAGAGCAGAGCTCCCAGACTGGGCCCTCGTCATATGGTGAGTGCTCACCATAATTGACTTTATTGGTCAGTAGTCTGGTAATCTTTATGCAAAATTCTAATATCTGAATCTATACAGAAAAGGCCTTCATCTGATTAAAGCATCAAGAAAAGAAACTTTTAAATAATAGTCCAATTAACTAATTCACTCATTAACTGATAAGAGATGCTGATGATTTTCCTTGTTCAGGAATCATAACACAGGTAGGAAGGCAAAATGCAGCAACTGGAAAAATAAATATGTTCTAAGAAAAAAATATTGTTAATATTAAAATTTAAAGCCTGCATAATTTCTCATTTGTTTTTTCTAAGCTGGAAAGGAAGAAGCTAATGTATTTTAACAGCTAAAATTATCAGTCAGTCTAATCAACAGGTATACGAGTAGAAATAGATGTGAAAAAAAATTTGGACTTTTGCCTTGCCCAGGCCATTGATTCACTCTTGACTATGCTTCAGTTTCCTCACCTATGAAATAGAGATAGAAAACCCCTCTCTCCCCATGGAATTCAATTTAAATTAGAATGAGAAACCATCTGATGTTCTTCGTGTCGGTGTTTCTAAAATAAAAAAATATTGTAACTTTCTTTTTTCTCATGTTTCTCAATTCTGACTCTGATTCCATGTAACCTAAAAATGGATGCATGGAAAAAGGCAAATTTATGAACTTCATTCCTCTCCCTTTTTATTTAGATGATATCATTAGCTTGATCAAAGAGTAGGCACTTACAGTTTCATACTATAAAGGAATATAGCTTTCTCTTGACAAAAAGGAATTGGATTTAGAAAATTGCAGACTGTCAAAAGTCTGTGTTAATTTTCTTAATTAAATTCTGTCCCACTTTAAAAGGTTACAATGCCTCTTTATTTACAGAATAGCTTATTCATTCAGCTCCTTCTTTTCCCCTTGAGCTTGTCAGAAGTTGTTAATGTTGATATAGTTTGACATTTTGCCCAGACTACATCAAACCACAAACCTGAAAATAGAATGTGGCCATTAACAATTTAATAACCTGTTACAATGCTTAATTTTTTTCCACATCAGCAGTGTCATGCTTGATAATGGTGTGATTTTTACCTTTACTGAATGAGATGAGACTGTTTACTTTACATGTCAAGGTTTCTAAAGAGCTTCAGAACCATAACTAGTCAGAGGTTTCATTTTTAAGTGCTGGCAAGTTGAAAATGTTAGAATCCATAAATATACTTTAACTAAGATTTTACTAAAAGGCAAAAGTTTTGTCTGAGGAGCAGACATGAAAATAGACAAGAAAGTGTAGTAGGTAAGCACATGTTTAATCTGAAGAATATGAAAGACATCGACATCAATGGAATGCTTTCATATATAAACTTGGCATACAATAATGTATTTCATGGCTAAATCTTATATTCTATTCATGTCATAGTCTTATTAAAAAACAGTAAGTCCCATAAAACCAGTTCATTGTTTTCAGCAAGCTTTAACTTTTACATTGTAAATAGAAATATGAAAACTTTATATGGAACATGGGTTTTGGAACAGTTTCCATGATCAGTGTTCATAAGTAGATTTTGGCTAAGATGGGAAGAATCTCAGGCAAACCATGGCTAAGATAAAGTACATATTATTTCTAATAAAGAATTTGATAATGAAACGGATGATAACATGAATATTTATTTAAAAATTAGCACTCCAAAAGTGTTTGAGTAAGGAGAAATGCTTGGAGAGACTGTCCAATATTTCGCCAGTGCTTGATATAGACATGCTGTAGTAGGCGGCTGTGTAGCTTTTTCCTGTCTCCTGGCTAACAGTATGTTTTTTCCCTGATGATACTTACGGAGATCTTTTATAGACTACTGCTAATCCACCACAATCTTTTGCACCCAGCTCTAATCCAGTCCTCACAATTCATTTTATGAAAACAGAAACTGCTGTAGTCTGAAGGAGCACACATCTCTGTGTTATTTCAAATATATTTCCATAGACTAACATCTGATATAGGTTATATCTCTATAAACTTGCAATAACTTAACTGGGTTTCTTGGAATTCTTGCCCCTTTATACTGGTCTGAGTGCATACTTTCACCACACTAGGAGCAAATCTGCATAGAGGTATCTCTTCTTCTCTTGTATTACGGAAAAGGCTTTGAACACACTATTTTTAAGTAAACTTCAAAAATTCTGATTCTTATTGAACACTGACTCTTTGTGTGATGCTGACCTTTTCACAAACATTCTGTTATGATATCTGCAGCTTGTGTAATTACGTGTCTGTTCATTTACAGATGTAGAGTTATTATTTATGCTGGTTGTTAATCTACCTCCTTGTGTGTTTTTTTTTTTCTATCGGTATAAAAAATATGTAAGAAATTTGGTCCTTGATTCTGCTGAGTAAGCATCCTTCTTGTACAAAGAAGTCTTACTTCCTTGAGAAATATAGTGTTAATATTTCTGTGGAGAAGTCAGTTTCTTTCTTTGTTAGAGTGTGGCTTTTCACTTAGAATTATAATTTAGCCTTTCTTTTAGTTTGTTTTGAAACTAAAAATAATACCTAAGCCTGCCTGAGAGATATTATAATAGAGTACATAGTAGTATTTGTTTTACCTTTCAAAACAGAATAATTTCTGACATTTTTTTCATGATACTTTTCAGATTGAATCTGTATTCTTTATCATATTTCTGATCTTATTTCTGTAGAGCTACACAAAATCCTCTTTGAAGAATCTCTGTGATGATCATTGTACGGTCATTGCCTTAAATGTCAGAGAAGTCTGTTTCAAAATTTCTTTGTGTTTTACTAACTTGCACTTTTGTGGGCTGACATCACTGCAGGAATACTTGAACATTCTGCTTGTAGTCAAGTTGCAAATATTTGATATCAGTCTTCCTAAAGGTAGTTAGCATAATAGTTAGTAGACAGTGGAGTGAACTATCCTAAGTGATAAATAATCCTGGACTATTTTTATCTAAAAAACAAAAAAATAAAGTAATAATTTATTTCAGTAGCTTCAAAAAAAAAAAAAAAAATATGTACTGACCTACAAAATACGCAACTCCACATATGCAAAAATGTGTCATCGATCAATCTGCACAAACTTTATTAGGACACACTTCCACAACCTCTGAAATGAGATGTTGAGGTGAGATTGTACATATGTATGTCTCTGTGTATATACAAAAGTCAGTCCTAGATGAATGTCTAAACTCAGCACCTGTCCGCATACGATGAAAAATAGGCAGCAGATTAGATTAGAATTAGTCCTTTCATTCAGTTCTTCAAGTGCCATTTTCTCATCTTGTGAAAACTTATTAAACTTTCCCAAAAACCAGCTTAAATTGTATAGGATAGCTCAAATCAGCTGAGAAATCTGTGAAGTTTCAGCTTAAAGATCTTTCTTTTTTTATTTGTGGTGTTGTTTTCTTTGCTGTGTTTTGCTTTCAGATCAAATGTGATTTGCATTTAATTCATGTTAAAAAAAAAAACCAACAAACCAAAAAACCTAATTCAGTACACAGGTGCTATAAACATTTGGATGATGTGCCTGGAAATGCATTCAGGGATATAAAATGCAGTTCTGGTTTTCTAATACCAATTATATTTGTTGTTCACTATGAATTGCTTCAATAGTTCTTCTCAAATTTGAGCCTTATTTTACAACTTTATTTTTTCTAAGAGACAGTAGATCATATTCAAGGGTGTAAAACAGCTGATGGCTTCTGCAGGACCAATAAAATATGATGCGTGCTTTAGATATATTTCTCTGACAGTGCATTCCATCAAGACTTAGCAAATTTGTCCCTCATTTTACAACCTAGTTTTGTGTAATACCCAGGAGCCTTACCCTGAGATGGAATAAGCATATCTATTCTATGATTCTCCTGGTCTGTTTTTTGGATTTGGATAACTCTACTTTTATAGCACCTTGGTAAGATTATAGAGATACTGTAGTCCGATGTCAGGGGGAATTTCTCTGTTGTCTGAAAAACAGCAACACCTCAAGAGCATTAGCGGAAACAGACAATATGATGTATCTCCTCTTGTATAAACAATGACATCTAAAGCTGTCATTAGTATTCCGTAATATGCAACTAAGTTAAAGGTTATCATCTGCTGCAGATTTAATGAATTGCATTAGAATTCGAGCAAATGACCCTTGCAGCTCCTTTAAACTTGATCGATCAAAATGTAATTTTCAAGGCAGGCCAGCAATTAATTTTCATTAGTCATGGAAGTCACTAATGCTTGCTGTTAGGGAAAATGACTATTAGATTGAAATGGAAGGGATTCAATCTTTTTTTTACAATTAAAAAGTTGGCCTAATTTGCTAGTTTCGTATGTGCAGAAAAACAGCATTGCAGCTCCGTTAACAAGTGCTGCTCCTGCTGTGATGCACTGGTTCCAACAAAGGGTTGAATATGTCCTTTTTCATGCTGAAAGGGAAAGTATTTATTAAAAAATTCCTATTGGGAATATTATTTGTAAATAAAGCTCCATTAATACTTTTTTTTTCCTATTGTCCCTAAAATTTTTCTGGAATTTTATGCTATGGTGAAAGGCATGTTTCCTCAAGTCAAAGTTCTATTGGTTTTTCCTTTGACACACAGGGATTTTTTACTGAATAAGACAGAGGAGTTGGAGGATCCCAGAATCATTCAGCTACCTTGGTAAATACTAAATTGCCTGGCAATGACAGTTAGCTATGATATACCTGCTTGACATCTCTAGTGCATAACAGTGTCCTTCATTCATGCAGCAGATTTCATCTGAGCTTCAAAATATTTTTTCAAACTACACCCTCTAAATGGTCCTCATCAAACATAGAAATCAAATTGAAACAGAAAATCAAAGACCTTAAACTTCAACGTGAATTTTTTGTAAATATTTCATTTTGACATCCTTGCCTCTAAATTGGAGAGACATCAATTTGATAAATGGACCACTCGGTGGATAAAGAACTGGCTGGATGGCCGCACGCAAAGAGTTGTGGTCAATGGCTCAGTGTCCAACTGGAGACCAGTAACAAGTGGTGTCTCTCAGGAATCAGTGTTGGGACTGGTCTTGTTCAACATCTCTGTCACTGACATGGACATTGGGATTGAGCGCACCTTCAGCAAGTTTACCGATGACAACTAGCTGTGTGGTTGGGTGGATAGGCTGGAGGGAAGGAATGGCATCCAGAGGCACACTGACATGCCTGTGAGGTGGGCTGATGCCAAACTCATGAAGTTTAACCATGACAAGTGCAAGATCCTACACATGCAAGGTCGGAGCAATCCCAGGCAAAGCTACAGGTTGGGAAGAGAGGAGATTGACAGCAGCCCTGTGGAGAAGGAGCAGCCTTGGGGGTGGTGGTCAATGAGAAAATGAACATGAGCTGACTCCAGTGTGTGCTTGCAGCCCAGAAAGCCAATCGTATCCTGGGCTGCATCAAAAGAAGCATGACCAGCAGGTCGAAGGAGGTGATCCTGCCTCTCTACCCTGCTCTCGTGGACCTCACCTGGAGTATAGTGTGCAGTTCTGGTATCTTCAACATAAAAAGGACATGGAAGTGTTGGAACAAGTCCAGAGGAGGGCCACGAGGATGATGGGACTGGAGCACCTCCCATATGAAGACAGGCTGAGAAAGTTGGGACTGTTCAGCCTGGAGAAGAGAAGGCTGTGTGGAGACCTCATAGCAGCCTTCCAGTATCTGAAGGGGGCTTATAAGAGTGCTGGGGAGGGACTCTTTGTTAGGGACTGTTATGATAGGACAAGGAGTAACGGGTTCAAAATTAAAGAGGGGAAGTTTAGATTGGCTATAAGGAAGAAATTCTTTCCTGTTAGGGTGGTGAGGCACTGGAATGGTTTGCCCAGGGAAGCTGTGAATGCTTCCATCCCTGCCCATGTTCAAGGCCAGGTTGAATGAAGCCTTTGGTGACATGGTTTAGTGTGAGGTGTCCCTTCTCACGGCAGGGGGTTGGAACTAGATGATCTTAATGTCCTTTCCAACCCTAACTATTCTATGATTCTGTGATTCTATGATTGTCCAATTTTTTGTCCAATTTAAGTAATTGGTATTATTTTCTTGTATCCTTGGTGTTATGATTCACTTTGTTGACACACCTTTAGTTATCCTACAAGTGTATTCTCTTCCAATAAACATCCTTAATCTTTCTCTAAGTGTGCTTTTAATGAATATGAATGGAAAAAAAGGAAAAACGACTAAGCTTGATGCAGTCCCTCTGAAAATAAATTTCACCTGCATTTATGTACCTAATATAGTGCCCTTTTTTATTGATACATGTCACCATTCCTTGTAAGGTAAATGCGAAAAAACAGTGGCATTAGAATGTTTTCATAAAATTGTCTGTCCCAGTTTAGGTCAATAAATTAAATGAATGTGGTGTAGCTCTGAAGGCTTTTAAAAACACTTCATGCTTTTCCTTGACTGAAAGAATTTAAGCATTGCAGTGAGTAACTCATTTAAAATTTTGTGCTTAAAACTTGCAAAATTTTAGTGAATTGGCTCTTATCATGATGACTAAAACATATTGAAGAAGATATTTTAATATTACTTATTATACTAAGAATGGTTTAGAAAGTTTAAAGCCAAACATGAAAGTATAATATTCTCAAATATGCTTAAGATAATGTGCATAGGCTAAGGCCAAGGTTTTAGACTTCTAAAGTTCAGTAAGCTTTTGAAATGTTACTGAAGAAGTAAAATTCAAGTTGACCTGGATAGTATTTTCAGGTACAATTTCTCTGTCTGCGCGTGTGTATATGAGATATTAATGAGAATTAAGTGTCTAGCTTCCTTTATAAATGCCTATAAGAAATCTATTTTCACCTTCAGCAATCTAGAATAGGTTTCAGTTCATTTAGTTTGATGTATACATTGGTTTCCCTATAGCAAATGAAAGCAAAGACATACCCAGGAGTCAGAATTCACCTGATCTATTTTGATACAGTGAGGACGCAAGTGCTACCCTAACTTAATCTTTTCCTTTCTCTTCTGATTTTAAGGGATATCAGGATGACTAGCTCAAACCTGGATGTCTGTATCATGGAAAAGAATCATATGATCACAGAATCATAGAATCATAGATGTTAAACATCCTGAGTGTTTAAAAATATATGAACAGCCTCTCTACTGGTATTTATAAATCTGACTTTTTCTTGCTCAGAAGCCTGAAACAATTTTGAAAGCTACCACTCTCTTAGGTGTCTAAAGGTCCTTGAAGTGATTTACTTGAATCAAGCTTCAAAGTCACGTTTGCAAAAGTTAGCCTTTGTTATAAAATACTTACATTCACACTTGGAAAAGTTCCAATAACACTTCCATTGCATAAAGTATATTGTTCTGCACTTTGATGAATTGCCTCTTTTATAAAACAAAACAATATGTTCAAGATGTGTATGTGACAATCTAATCTTACTTTCAGGGATGTGGCAATCTAGATGTTCAACTTTTAGAAGAATATTTTTAAAGTCGGGTTCTAAATCAAAATGCTTTCTACTGTTCAATGATGGTCAGCATTCAGCACTTCCTTTAGATAATGATATTCAGCAATTCTGAAATTTGAGTATTTAGCAGACTGAGGTGTCTTACATGATTAGATATTCAGTTAGTGCTTTATGTAAGCAAACATTTAACTTCTGCAGGAAAAATGACCTTTCTGCTGTTTCAGCTGATGCTTTACTGGCTGTTACCAGGTAACAACTGGCAGCAATCTAATGGTTAAGAAACAGAAATTTATTAAGACAAGTAGGACTGAGTTCTTTGGATTGATGGATTGTTCAAATGGACTCATGTTTCTCACCTTGTTATATCCTTCATTTTTAATATGTTTCTGTTACAAGAGTGAATAGTGTAAGTCAGGCTTCTACCTGACTTATATCTGTCACTCAGAACTGAGTTTTTAATTCATTTTGCACATTTGAGTCCAAACATTTGCGGTTTTTCAATGAAAGTCAGGGGATGAAATCTGACATATTAATGCAATGCATTATATGGTACTCATTAATGGTAAAGCAATTTATTGTAATCAAAAGTTTCTGTGGGAGCTGGTGTAGGAAGACTTTTTGACTGGATAAATCCTTTTTTATTAAAATAAATGATTTTTTTTTTCTTGGAGATGAAACATATATAAACTGTCATAAATCATATTTCATAGTATTAAAAAAAGAATAAGAATAAAACCTTTGTGTTCTCACTTTTTATACTATTACTGTTCTTATTTCTATTTAAAACCTGGATTTTTGCACCACTGAAATGTCTTCACAGAACTGCCTTCAAGATAACAGGCCTTTGCTGTTGTTGATCTGATGAAAAGTACCATTTTTATTTATCAGTTCTCTTTAAATAATGATGATATTTGAAATGAAAAGCCACAAGCTGTAGGTTAATTGAAACTTGTTACAGAAGATTGTAAAGAGAGAGCCTACTTCTACTTTCTAAAGCTATGAAAAGACAAGGGATAGAACTAGGACCAGACTTTAGTGCCTTTCAGAAGCAGTCTGCTGCACAGTTCTCATGGGTTAGACACAAAGATAGAAGACACAAGCTGGGAACAGACATTAGATACAGTAGTCTTGTGAACTTTATGGCTAACCTTGCCAAAGGACAACAATGAACTCCTGAAGCCTTTGTTACTCTTGTGTTAGGTAAGTGTCTAGAGGTACAGAAGTGGCTAAAACAAAATTCTGGTTCTTCAGGAATTGGTAGTCTTTTAAACACAAGCCTTGGAATCCAGAGACACATAGATTCTTGTCCTCATTTATCCCTAAAACCCCTGATTTTTAAGATTGTATTCAGATAATTCTACACCAACAGAAGAAGCTCATAAACCCCCTGAATTTAATGAATCTACATTTTCATTGCTAGTGTGTGGTCTAAATTAATTTTTATATGGTATAGTTTATTATTTTGTATTATATAATCTGTTTAAAATATTCCAATTTCATAGAATCATAGAATCACAGAGTTGTTTGTATTGGAAGGGACCTTCAAAGGTCATCTAATCCAACATCTCTGTCGTATGCAGGGACATCTTTCAGTAGATCAGGCTGTTCAAAGTCCCATTCCACTTGACCTTGAACATTGCTGGGGATAGGGCATTCAGAACTTCTCTGGTTAACCTGTTCCAGCGTCTCATCAGCTTCACTATAAAAACTTTCTCGTATATCTAACCCAAATGCAGTTGTTTGCAATTCAAAGCTGTTGTTCCTTGTCTTGTTACTGTAGGCAGGAATCAAGTTATCTACCAAAGGATTTGCATTTACATAACATAGTGAAAAGTTAGAAAATTACATAGCTTTCAGTGATTCAATTGGGCAAATAAAAGAATCAAAGGAGAGTTCATGAAAATAATTAGTTTCTCTTGGTGTTTCGGTGTACCTTTTTGCAATTTCCATCAATTATGTGTCATATAAATACCAAGCAGTTAAAGTCTTGATCAGTTGTGGGTTTTTTGTTTTTTTTTTTATGACTGTCTACACTCTGCTGTTGCTATCTATCAAATACATTTAGGCCATACTGAATTAATATTGACAGAGAACTATAAATCTTGAAAATGAATCAGAATAGGTTATTTTCAGAGCATTAACTCTTGTCACAAGAGACCACTTTTGTATTTTTTTCTCTCATTTACATTCTAGAATAAAAATGAGGTTTCAACATTTTAATTATTCCAGTTTACTTTGAAAATATTTAATTATGTCTTTCATTGCTGTATGGCTTAGATACTTAGTTGCTATTGATATTCAAAGAAAGTTAAATAAGTTACTAATCAAAACAGAGAATTAATGAGATCATATTTTGAGTGAGACTTGTTTCTCTTAAATAAGATTCAATTCAGCAATAATTCCTTTTGTGTTCAGGTCTTCTAAAGAAGGGATAGTGAGACAATAGTTTTCAAATTATTGCAGAAGAATTCTGTGTTTTCACAGATATGCTCTACCGATATAATCTTCAGATGGGCTCTATTCCTAGTGTGCTATGATGCTTTTGAATCTTGGGATGTAGTATTTTCTCTTCTGATTATACACACTGAAAATTTATTAAAGGAATACTATGTAAAGTCAAGCAGTTGCAAAGTATAGTAAGATGTCCATGCAACTTTGATTTAGTCCCTCTTTTGCATATGCATTGTTACAGTCTTTAATTGCATAAATGCATGCTATTTTTTTCTTATAACTTTGAGTGGTGCTCTTTAATTAGGAGCTATTGCTCTTCTTCGTTATCTTCACTTCTCGCTACAAAGAGAACACAGCTTTTTCCAAGGGTTCATGTATGGTACTTATTCCTGTCATTTTTTGAATGCTTCACAAATACTATTTTTCTTTGAGAATCTTTGAGCTAAAAGAATGATATTTTCCATATGTTTTAGATCAGAAGGGCAGGGATGGAGAGATTAAAGGTCAAACAAATTTGCTAGCATAAAATGAACAATCTGAGACGCACATGGCCTAGTTTTTTTAAGTATATGACAGTAAGGAATTAAAAAAATTAAATCTCTTCAATTTACATGTCAAATTTGAAGGTTAGCACTTCTCTGAATCCTACTCCCTGGTCTTAAATGGGTTTTTCAGCAAATGGAGAAAATGGTGGTAGTAAGTTCTCTAAATAGTGAGGTGAAACATTTCCTTATACATAGCTCTGTGACAGAAGGAAAGACACATTATAGGGTGTGTCATCCAGCTCTCTCACCACTCTATCTGTATTTTAATTTATGTATTTGAGTACATTTCTAATTTGCCATAGCTAGCAAAACCCCTTTCAAGAGTAAATACATTAAAAGCTGCCTACGTGATTAGATATATTTTCAGACTCTTCCTGGAGCTTAGGAACTGAGTATATTACTTTGTATACATATATATATAAATATATATAATATGTATTTGTATTATTGAAAACAAATTTGAGAAATTAATTTTTCCTACCAGGGTGAAAGGTGTGTATATTCATGCAGGAGAGGGAAGGCATGGAAGGTGATGAACTAATAAACCCCTCATGATCTGTATGAGTTCATAATACAGTCTGAAATGTCTTCTAAACACGTTCTCTTCTGCAGGGCAACATTACCTTGCAGCCCAGTTTTGTATCTAGTGTTCTTCCAACTGCATCACAAAGATATTTATATCACATTCACATCCCAAACTTACAGAGTAAAAGGTATATGCCCCTTGGTCACATAGGTTTTTGTAAATTCAGGCTGCAGGCTCTCTTCATTTTAGATACAAAGCTTTTTCCTTGCCAAATTCTGTTCTTTCTTCTTGTAGCAAAGGGTTGGTTGTACAACACACAGAGTTAGGCTGAAGGTCACCTACACCAAGCCTTTCCTCAAAGCAGGGCTAACATGTTAGTTAATCAGCTAAATATACAGTCTACACAGTTGAATCGAAATAGTAACTTTTAAAGAATGAAATGCCTTTGGTTTCACACAAAATGTTTTCAATTTGCAGATGAAATGTGTTCAACTATTTAAAGTAACAAAAAATAGTTAATAATAGCTTATTCCTTCTTTATAAGTTTTTAAGGGAAAAAGAGAAAAAGGATCCCTTTCATACTGTTTAAAAAAAAAAAAAAAATCTCTTTGTTTTAAGCTTCTAACTCAGCCTTGAATAAAAGTGTAATAAATGTTTTTAAACCCCAAGACAGTCAGCTAAGGTTTTTAAAGGATTAAGTTTAAATAGAGGCTGACACTATGAAGGAATATCACCCAAATGCTTTAGTTCATATTCACTCTGCATGCAGACCCATTTTTTTGTGCATCAGATTTGACAGGTTAACAACATAGGTCTGAAAATATTGTCCTTTTTATTTTTTAAGTATTGATGGTCTTAATTTTTAATTGAAAACCTTTCCTAACTAGTGAAAGCATTTGTGAAAGACAATTCATTTAGATACAGGTTTTTATTTCAATATGTGTTTTTATAAAGTATTTATACATCATATTTCCCAAGTAGATATCCCCAAAATATCAAGACAACTCAGCATGGCATCTTGTTTTCCATAGTTGTTCCTCTCCCAGAGTTCCATTTATTTTCTTAAACTGTATCCTCAAGCTCTGTCCAGATTGTCCTTGTAAATGATGAAACATATATGTGCATTAATAGGTTCAAGTTCCTAGCTATATTTAGAGACATTCTCTATACATTTTTCTTTCAAATAAGCCATTAGAAAATTATTATTACAACTTGCTGCATACTTAGTGCTTTAGAAGTTAAAAAAGCTGTGCAAAAGAACTTTTCTTAAGGATTAATCACATCTGTGACCCAGGGGATAAGAGATCCCCACCTGTCAATAAGGCTTATAAATGCTTATAGCAGCTGAGCCACAGTGTTTAAGAAACTTGCCATGAAAGTGACTTACTTGGTCAGAAGTTGAAATAAGGATTTCTCTGGCCATCAAAGTTATATTTTACAATGAAGATTACATACAGATCAGGAATTTTCTTACTCTTCCCACCTGTTAAATCACATTGTATGTAAAAAGAAAGTAGAAGCTCCTGTAAAGCTATTTTTCAGCATGAGCTATTTCTGTCATTGCCACTGCAGTACTGCAGGATGATGAATGGGACAGGGAATTGATTCATGTAGCTATGACTGGGAGAGAACACAGCCTTATGATCTACAAACCAATTTTTCTACTAACGTGCCATCTATTCTAGAACTGTATCTTCAGTTCACTGCATAAATCAGATTCTCCTTGTATCATTTACCCTCAACTCCTTTTCCATTTTGAACTATATGGTACTCTGAAATCCCTTCTGCTTTCAAGGATACTTTCTCTCCTTCCATTTTATCCATTTTCCTTCTTTATTAAGTCAGAGTGCCTTTTAACCCTATCACTGGGACATGACTTAATTTCTGCCTAGAAGAGGGACCAGAGAGACCCTGGGAGTACTTGGGAGCTCCTCAAGTCTGAGACCTCACACTATCCCTGAGCACTCTTGGCTTCCCTACCACTTCTCTGTGAAGACCTACAGGGACTGCTGCTAGGATGTCCCCTGGCCTGGATGCAGCTGTAGTGATAGAGGCAGAAGGATGACTGCAGTGTATGCAGAGCTAAGGTTGTGAAGTTGTCATCATTTGCAGACCATTTAAGGATGAGTAACGATATGCATTAGTGGCCTTCATCAAGATGGCACATATTAGGGTGCAAAATCACAGAAGGAGCTGAAGCTTCTGATACTGCTAAATTTCAAATTACTTTGTATTCTCCAATTATTATTATTTTCCCTTATTTCCTCCAGAATTAAAAGACATATAGCTTTAAAGAAATGCTAGATTGAATGTGAAACATTGCTTTTTCTAGTTTTGATTCATCAGACATTTTTTATTTTATTTGTTAAAACCACTGGATGTTCTGCCCTCACAGGTGAGCAGAGCAGTAACCTTTGAAGACTTTTTAGACTCCTATTGAGTAACTCCTCCTTTCTCCTCGATCAAATAAAAATCACACATGAATACTCTCAAAGGAGGTTATTTATTATCTCAGTGGTGTGAATGAGGACAGGATTTGGCCCATAAGCAATAAAAAAGGAGTTTCTTTATGCCATTGTGAGGAAAAGTCTGTTCAGCAACAGTAAATTATCTGACATTCCTTAAGGATATATGAATGACTCCATAGTCAGAGTAAGCTTGTGAGGTTTAAAGCATAAAAATGACAACCATAAATAAAGGTAGAACCCTCTGATCCCCACTGAAAAGAAATAACATAACATTCCTGAGGCACTGGTGTCTATGGAAAATACATTGCCTGGCTGACTAGGGGAAAGAAAGGGAGGAAAGTAAACCTATCACCCATCTTAGGGCTTTGTCTTCCAAAAGTAAAGTTTAATGGTTCTGCTTAAAAGGACAGTTTTATATAGAAAGGCCCATACCATTAAGGAAGTGAGTTGACTGAGTTCATAAGACTTTCAAACATGAATAAACCAGCAAATATAAGCACATTATTCTAATAGGTAGGTTTACAAAAACTATTTAACAAGATGGGCAAAATACAGGGAATGTCTATATCCTTTACTCTGTAGGGTGCAAAGTAGCAACAAAGGACA
Source organism: Agapornis roseicollis (assembly GCA_002631895.1). NCBI lineage: Eukaryota > Metazoa > Chordata > Aves > Psittaciformes > Psittacidae > Agapornis > Agapornis roseicollis. The sequence goes on along the minus strand of NDXB01021666.1, from coordinate 2,189 downwards.
ATAAGCATATTCTTAGCAAGGTGGCAGGGTTCACACATCTTATTCTGAGGGAGTTAAGCTTTCTAGAAAGAAACTTGCTGTACTCTGGACATTTTAAGTACCTTGGCATGGTTAGCCTAGTTGCATTTGTGTTAACATTACCTTATTTCATTGGCACAGGAATGCCTATTATAGATAAAATAGAATCTAAAAATATGTGCCTCAGAAAGGAAAAATCTACAATCCCTGGTTTTGTTTGGCATATTCCGAAAGCTTTGGCAGTAACAATTCAGAGGATAAAATCAAAATCCATGAACACTGGGTTGACAGCCCCATGATCTCAATTTACTAAAACTGTGCTGAATCATTGCGATGCTAGAGATATGCAACTTCTTGCTATTTCTTTATTCCAGAATGAAATTTAAACTTTGTAATGAATTATGAATTCAAACTAATCACACTGAAGAAATTTGTCAGTAATTTCTCACTGTTACAGTGACAGAAGAGGCACATAAGTTTTTACACCAAGACAAAGTCTTGTTGAAAGCACAAAGGAGAGAGATAATTTTCTAGATGGAAAATATTCAGAGATAGGTTCCCAATGAAACCTTGCCTGTTTTATTTGGTTATAGATGCTCTAAGCTAAGACCCCATAGTCAAATAATCTCTGTAATTGACAGGAGGCATTTGTGTTCAACACCACATGAAAATGGGCAATTTGCTTGGTTTAAAACCCTGAACCATAGATGCTCATATGAAATGTCAGCATAGCTTTTGACTCCTTACACAACCGCTGAATATGGTCCACTGAGTCTATGATAGCCTGTGATGATAGCTTCTTTGATGAAGGTCAGATGTTAAGGAACTAATAAAATGACACAGCAGGTTCATATTAGTCTGGTCCCTATTTCAGCATAAATCTTTTTCAACTGCTTGGCAGGAATTTTGTCTCGATATAGAAATTATATAAAATTGTGTTCCTTCCTTACTAAAACATCTTGGTCGTATTTTCTTATATGAATTACTCTCTACCATAAAGTATATATACACTTATATACATATTACTTTAAATATTATAAATGTGAGGTAACCTTCTTCCATAATAATGTTTTCAAAGATTAATAGGACTTTATTCATAGAGTTTGATCTCAAGCAACATACCGACCATACCAAGAATAGACAATAGACTCCTGTTATTCATCTTCTTTCTTTCTCTCTTCCTTCCTTCCTTCCTTCCTTCCTTCCTTCCTTCCTTCCTTCCTTCCTTCCTTCCTTCCTTTCTTTCTTTCNATACCGACCATACCAAGAATAGACAATAGACTCCTGTTATTCATCTTCTTTCTTTCTCTCTTCCTTCCTTCCTTCCTTCCTTCCTTCCTTCCTTCCTTCCTTCCTTCCTTCCTTCCTTCCTTCCTTCCTTTCTTTCTTTCTTTCTTTCCTCTTCTTCAGTGATCACTGTGTAGATGTAATTCAAGAACAGAAAGTGTCAGGAAATATTATTTGATGTGCTCTCCTATGAAGAGAGGCTGAGAGAATTGAGCCTGTTCAGCCTGTAGAAAGGCAGGCTTCAGGGAGACTTTAGAGAAGCCTTCTAAAATCTCAAAAGGGCCTGCAGGAAATCTGGAGAGGGACTTCTTATGATGGTATATAGGTACAGGACAAAGGGTAATGTCTTCAAGCTGATAGAAGGTAGGTTTAGGGAGAAATTCCTCACTATGATGGTGGTGAGGCACTAGCACCTGTTGCTCAGGCTGCCCCATCTCTGGCAGTGTTCAAGGCCATCTTAGGGCTTTGAGCAACCTGGTCTAGTAGAAAGTGTCCCTGCCTCTGACAGGGAGTTGGAACTGGAGGAGCTTTATGGTTTTTTTCAACCCAAACCAGACCCATTCTATGATTATATGATTTTGTCTACCACCTGAAAATTTTACTACAGGTGTTTCTTAGTTTTCTCTCCTCTTGGTTTTACACCCTAATGAAAAACTGTCTTCTTTACTGGGAAATACAATATTTTGAAAAGCAGAAAGTGAATTTAAATGTCAGCTTAAACATATTGATTAAAGATACTAGTATAAGACTAATGACAGTTTCATATGGTGTGAGTAGATTTTTATATTGATATGCCAAAAAATAAAATAAGGTATAAAAGTTATTTTTGTAAAATTATGTGACAGAGAAAAAAAGAGGTTGGTTGGTTTTTGTTTTGTTTGGTT